>JAJGRW010000819.1:341001-416546 GCA_025461045.1 Carex parvula
CATGCAAATCCTTTCTGCACAAATCTCAAAGCACAATAATACAGCCCTCCTTGCACTCCGAATAGGCACCAAAAACAATTTGGGCCGGCTTTAGATAAACTGGGAATTCGAGTATCTCAGATGATACGGACACGGGGTTGATTCTGGTTTAATTTATATATTCTGTTTGACTGAATGGTTTAATTTATATTAACATCAAGGTTATGTTAAATGTATGGATTGGTGTAGAACAACAATTTACTAGCATATTGAACATATTTGTTCTGTTAATTTGTGTTTCATGCTGCTAATTTTTAAACTGGCAGTGGAAGGATGCTGACCTCACAGGGACGGCGAGATCTTGATCAGGTTGCTGGCCGGGTCCCAGTTGTTGCTTAAACTCCACACTCCTGAAATCAAAATATCTATGTTAGTGCCTTAGGAGTTGTAGAATTCGAGGTTTTTTTGGATTTTTGCAAATTTAGAGTAACTTATAAGTATTTTCCTCGGCTACTTTTGAGTTATGTAGACTCTTGTATGAAGTGTTTTGGTTTGCTTTTTATTTCTGCAGCTTTTCATGTTTGACATTACAAATTATGCATTCATTATTTCTCTTTAATTTATATGTTAGGTGGTATTAACCAATTGTTCACATGGTACAGGTTAGTAGGCACGTAATTATAGCGTATGTTTGGATACAAATAGCATGACTCCCCGATTGATGATTCTATTTTTGATGGGGGGGGGGGGGGGGGGGGGGGGGGGTGGTGTGGGCAAACAAATGATCAAAATAGCAAGTAGCAATATTTGTATTTATTCAGATAAGCACAGAATTAGCAACTTTAAATCTATTGGCATTTGGCGATGAGATGAAATTCTTTTATTAGAAAGGGGGTATGAACCAGTGAAAAAAATCAAATATCTCCAAGACTCCCAAGAGTTTGTATGGCACTCTAAAGACGTTTATACATTTTTCCCACTTGCATTGTTGCTTTATGTACTTTTTTTTTAATGTTTACTTTGGATCCTAAAATTAAATGAACTTCCTCAGATTAAAGTAGTGTTATGAAACGGGCTAGGGTCGGGTCGGTCCGGTCCAAACCCGACCTGTCCCCGGGTTGACTTGGGCACGGGTTAGCCCGGGTCAACGGGTTGAGTCGGGTAGGGGGGGTTGGGTTGGGGTTTGAGTCGGCCGACCCTTACCCGGCCTAAACTCGGCGGGTTAGGTCGGGGCGGGTTGGGTTGGGTCGGGACGTCGGTCCGGTCCGGTTTTTTTTTTTTTTTTTTCTGTTTCTGTTTCTGTTTTTTTGTTTCTGTTTCCAGAAACGTTTTGGCTGTTTTTTTTCCTTTTTTTTTATTTGAACTCAATATTTTTGTTATAACAAAATCAAATTAAGTAAACCGAATTTGTGTTAAACCAAATTATTCTAAAATCGAGATATACCGAATTAGTTTAAAAATCGAATTATTTAAAAACAAAAGTTACTCTTCTCTTTATTCCGGGCTTGGGACCGGCTATGTAAAATAACATAGGCGGAGTTCTAACTTTTTTTTTGTTAGTAATTATTCTTTAAAATGAAACAATTGAAATATTTAGAAATTATAATTTAAAAAAATAACAATAAAAATTAAAAGAGGTTAGAATTTTATACCGACACTACCTATCTAGTAGTTGTTGTGCATATACCATAGGTCGTTCTCTTGCTCACCGTCTGAATCTTTGTTAGGCTCAGGTCCCTCGGTACTGCTTTCTTGAGTGTCGACACCGGATGATGACGCTTCCAATCCGATGGCATGTTGCGTGCGATTTTCAGCATCAATCCAGTCTTTCAAGCACACAAGTCTCTCGAAAACATGTGCACCCAGCTTACTTCGTTTATCGGTGAGGATCCTGTTCGCCGAGCTAAAACAGGATTCGGAAGGGACGGTTGACACGGGCACGGCAAATATGTCGCGGGCCATCATCGCCAGTGTTGGATAGGCAGTTGCATTCCTCCTCCACCAATCCATGAAGTCAACTCCTTCATTTTCGTTGGTCCCCAAACAGTAGCTCATTAACTCGTTCGTGTTACCTTGGGATCCGTCGGGTCGTCATCATCCTGGAAATCGCCTAACAATCCAGTACTGCTGTGTGTGGATAGACTATTAAAACAATAGAAAAAATTAGTGGACAAATAATGTAGATATTATAAATAATAAATATTAAAAACATATGTATATTTATATTCATACCTCACGCCACCGGTCGAAGGCGGTTGGTCGGCATTTCTTCTTTCGCTGTATATGGCAAACATGTCCTCCAATGCCTTTTGTACGCGGGGCTCCTCGTCCCTCCAGTTTAATCTTAGATTTTTCTTGTAGGCTGAAGTATTTTTACCGTGAACTTCTTGTATGCCGGATGGAGGCAGTTTGCGAGAACGGTCAAGAGGGGTACCTCTTCCCAATATTTAAGAAATTTTACCTTCATGGCTGCTACGATCGGATGGAGAGGGGAATCCTCACTATCCCTATCTTCCATATCACGGTACACCTTGGAAATATAGTAGAGATGGTGCAGCAACTCATGTGCCGTCGGTGAGTACGAGCAAGATAATTTGACGGTTGCGGTGAAAAAGGTTCCAAGGAATTGTGCAAGCATTATTATTCGCTGCCATTCGGGGTCGGTGAGTTCCAAAGCTTGTCCTTCGTTCGTCGATCTCAACATCTCCCCTATAGCCGCCTTGTAAGGAATGCATCGGTGCAGCATCCTGTAGGTGGAATTCCAACGGGTGTCTATATCCCAAGGTACCCTCATTTTGCCCAAACCTATTCTTTCGCACAAAGCTGCGAAATTTTGTTTTCTTTCTTGGTTTGAATAAATATGGGCAAGACCTCCCTTGAATTAATTATCAAGTCCTTTACGGCTTCTACTTAAGGCCATCTTTTACGGTAAGGTTTAGTATATGGCAAGCACACTTTTGGTGAAACAGTGCACCATTCATGATTGGGTTTAGGGACCGGATGAAATGATCGATGGACGCTACATTGTTGCTAGCATTATCGAATGAGATAGAAAAAATCTTGTTCCGTAAATCCCTTTTGAGATTATATTCTTGTAAAACCTCAATAATTGAATGGTAAATAATTTGTGCAGTGTGCGGGGAATCTAACACCCGAAAACTTAAAACCCTTTTTTGTAAAACCCAATTCTCATCGATCCAATGACCGGTAATACAAGAGTACCCAAGGCCATGTTTACCGGCAGTCCATATATCGGAGGTAATGGAGACATTATAATTTGCATATCCAAATATAGCCCGTAGGTCGTTTTTCTTTTGGATAAACTGGTTTTTAATTTCACGTACCATTTTTCTATGATGGATTCTCTTATACAATGGTTGAGCACACCCCCGAATTACTAGCCGGGCAAAACTACTACAATTACCCATACTAATTGGTTGTTCTTTGTGGGCAATATATCGGGCAAATTCTTCAAGCATTATTTTTTCATCATATCTTTGGTGGGTTCTACTACCATCCGGGTTCATAAGGGTTTGGACTAACCGCGGGTCCGCATTTTCTTGTGGTAGCTCACCCTTTTTCGCATGACCTTCGGCATGTTTCTTAAATGTGGACATACCATTTGCAAGTTTATACTCGTAAATAACCTTGCAACCGCGTACCTTACATTTTACAGTATGCACAACTCCATTTGGATGAAAGGTCTTTTGATAATACCGCCAAAAATCAGCCTTGTATTCGGGCGCCTTGGTTTTCCTCTTCTTCGGTGGTTCGATGGGAGCAACACCTTCGGCTTGGGTTGCGGGGACAACTTCGACTTGAATTTCCGGGACACTTGTCGAGGGAGTGCTTTCTATAGGGGCGGTGTATTGACTCGATCCACCCGAAGCAGTACCTCCAATATGGGCGGTGTATTGAGTCGATCCTGTAGAAGCAGTACCTGCTCCATATGAAGGGTTAGAATAATAGTAATTAGGTGGTGGCATTTGGGAGGGATTTTGTGGATAATAGTTAGGATCTTGTTGATGATAAATAGGTGGTGGCATTTGGGAGGGATTTTGTGGATACGGCGGTGGCATTTGTGCGGAATTTTGTAGAAAAAGTTGTGGTTCTTGTGGAAGCCTACTTTCTATTGCGGACATATTTGGATGGTACCCAGATGGCGTAGGGTCGAAAAAATCGGCGGAAGCTCTTTGCGCCCAATCGTCCGACATTTGTTCTACATATTAAAATTAAATCCATTCAAAATAAATCCGAAATTATCTAACCTATTTAAATGTAAATCTAAATTCAATATAAATTAAATTAAATGTAAATTAAATCTAAATAAATGTAAATTAAATCTAAATTAAATCTAAATTGAATTCAAATCTAAATTAAATCTAAATTAAAGTAAGTAAAAGAAAAAAAAATGCATGAAGCCTCTGCCTTTGCCGAACTTCAAAAGAAAAAAAAAAGTTTAAAGAAACAAGGCACCCAGTGAAGGCTATGAAGCCTCTGCCTCCTTGGCCGAATTTCAAAAGTAAAAAAAAATACAACCCCTCTACCTTTGCCGAATTTCAAAAGAAAAAGAAAAAAGAAAAAAGAAAAAGAAAAAGAAAAAATAGTCTAATTCAAATTTAAAAAATATATTTAAAAAAATAAGTCTAATTCAAATTTAAAAAAATAAGTCTAATTCAAATTTAAAAAATAAGTCTAATTCAAATTAAAAAAATAAGTTCTAATTTGAAAAATAAAATATAAATCCAACATATTTATCTAACAAATCTAACTTATTTATCTAACTTACTATTAACATATTTAAAAATTAACAAGAATTTAAAAAATAAAATCTAACATATTCAAATCTATTATCTAACATATTCAAATCTATTTAAAAAATAAATCTATTTATCTAACCTATTTATAAATAAAATCCAAATTTTAAAAAGTAAAATCTAACCTATTTCAAAATAAATCCGAAATTCAAAATAAAATACAATAATCTAACAAATCCAATAATCTAACATATGTAAAAATAAATCTAAAATCTAACATATTTCAAAATATTCAAATGTAACTTATTACAAACTAAATATAACATATTTAAAATAAATATAACTATCCAACAAATTCAAAAATAAAATATAACTTTATCTAACCTATTTAAGATAAATCCGAATTTTAAAAAATAAAATCTAACCTATTTCAAAATAATCTGAATTTCAAAATAAAATACAATAATCTAACAAATCCAATAATCTAATATATCATATAATATAACATATTCAAAAATAAAATCCAATAATCTAACATATTAAAAAATCTAACGTATCCAACAATCTAATATATTCACATCTTATTATCTAATATATTCAAAATTTAAAAATAAAATATAACATATTTATCTTACAAATCTATTTATCTACCATATTTATAAATAAGAATCCGAATTTTAAAAAGTAAAATCTAACCTATTTCAAAATAAAATCCAATAATCTAACAAATCCAATAATCTAACATATTAAAATAAATTTAAAATCTAACATATTTCAAAATATTCAATGTAACCTATTAAAAATAAAGATAACATGTTTAAAAATAAATCTAACTATCCAATACAAATTCACAAATAAAATATAACTTATTATCTAACCTATTTAAAAATAAAATCTGAATTTTAAAAAATAAATCTAACCTATTTCAAAATAATCGAATTTCAAAATAAAATACAATAATCTAACAAATCCAATAATCTAACATATCCAATAATCTAACATATTCAAAAATAAAATCCAATAATCTAACATATTCAAAAATCTAACATATCCAATAATCTAATATATTCAAATCTTATTATCTAACATATTCAAAATTTAACAAATACAATATAACATATTTAAATTAAATAAAATATAACATATTTAAATTAAATAAAATATAACATATTCAAAACAAAAAAATCCGAATTTGAAAAATTCAATAAATCTAAAATAAATCCGAATTTAAAAATAAATCTAAAATCCAAAATCTAACCTATTAAAAATAAATCTATAAAATATTCAAAAATTTAAAAATCTAATCTAACATATTCCAAATTTTAAAAATAAAATATAACATATTAAAAAAATAAATGTATCCTATTTAGAAATAAATCTAAAATCTAACATATTTCAAAATATTCAATTTGAACAAACAAATAAATATAACTCTAATTTGAACAAACAACTATAACTCTAATTTTAAAAAATATTCCAAAATATTTCAAAACAAATATAACATTTATTCGAACAAACAAATATAATATTTATTTGAACAAACAAATAAATCTAACATATTTCAAAATATTTCAAAATATGTAACCTATTAAACTCTAATTTGAACAAACAAATATAACTTGTAAAAAAAAATCTAGCTTTTTATCTAACAAATTTAAAAATAAATCCGAATTTAAAAAAGAAAATCTAACCTATTAAATATAAATCCGAATTACTAAAAATTACTAATAATATCTAACAATTACTAAAAATTACTAAAAATTACTAACAATTACTAAAAATTATCTAACAATTACTAACAATATCTAAAAATTACTAAAAATTACTAACAATTACTCACAATTACTCAAAATTACTAAAAATTATCTAACAATTCCTAACAATTACTAAATTAACCTATTTAAACTAATTCTAATTATCTAACAATTACTAAAAATAAATCTAACCTTTTAATCTCGCGGAAAAATCTTGCGGGAGGTGCCGAACTTCGTAATTCCTCTACTTTCGTCTTTCGTAATTCCGTTTGCGTATTTGTAGAATGAAATAAATTGCAACTCTTTTTTTTTAAACAATAAAAATAAAATTTGAGAATAATGAAAATATTGAGAGTATGAGAATATGAGATTGAGAGAATGAGATATTGAGAATAATGAGTATGAGATGTGAAAATGTATGAAGAATGAGGGTGTATTTATGGGGTTTTTTTTTTGAGGGGGGGGGAGTTTACCGTTTTTTTTTTTAAAATTTGAAAATTTTGGTGGGGGTCGGGTTGGGACGGGTCCCGCCGGGTTTGGGGGGGGGGGGTTAGGTCGGGTTAGGGTCGGGTTTTGGGCGGGTTAGGGTGGGTTAGGTAGGGTTAGGGTCGGGTTCACCCGGGTTAGGTCGGGTTCACCCGGGTTAGGCCGGGTTAGTCCTGTTTGGGGTCGGGTTTAGGGTCGGGTTCGGGCGGGGCTGGTCGGGTTTAGGGCGGTCCGGGTCGGGTTCGGGTAGGCGGGTTGAAACGGTGGGGGTATGATCGGGTTTCGCCCAGAAAACCGCATCCGATCCGTTTCAAACCCGACCCAACCCTTTAGGACGGTTTGGGTCGGGTCCGGTCGACCCGGTCGGATATAATCAATACACTAGATTAAAGCAAATAGTAATAATATCAAGAGCGTAAAATCCTCCTGCAAAAGAACTAATAGATATTGCATTATTGAATACATCAAGCAATTTCAAATTTCAAATACCTAAATCACAAAACATACGTCAAACAAGTTAAAATAAATTAACACTATGAAGAACTTGGATCTTACGAGCAATCCGCTATTTCCGAACCATGACCCTAAAGCCCAATTTATTCCTTCAGCCGATAAATCCGCTATTTCCGAGAGAATTTACAAAATGAGCAGTTTTGGTTTAGTACGCTGCATAAAGCCGAAACTACCTTGTTAAAATCATTACCCAATTTACTATTTAGTACCAAAACAAGCCAGAATTTTCAATCAAACCCTCTTCCTCTCCTCTCTCTTTCGCTCTTTCCCATTCCCTTTCAAAATTCTGGTCCTAGTATGGATTACGCTCCTAATCCAGGGGCCCACCTCCTACCTCCGACCAAGCGAACCCGTTATCCTGCGCTGTCTGTCGATTGCGCACTGGCCCCCCGATTCTTCCATCCCTCGCTACAATGCGCCACCCACGGCGCACGCGTCTAGTACTCCTCTCTCTCACCTTAGTGCGCCTCCTTTTCGCACCACTCCACCTCCTTACGATGCACCTCCACCAGCGCATAATTACACTTCTACCGTAGCCTCCGGATACAGCGCGCCGATGCCAGTAGAGAATCCACCTCTGACAGATATACCCCATTGCGTTGTTCCTGAGGCTTATTCTCGCGACATTACGTGGTCCAGCAAACTGCACCGAGGCAAAGTTATGGGTTCAGCTCGGCCTACTATACAGGCCCTTCTTCACATTATAGTAAGGGGTATGACCCGTATCCTGATCCATATGCGACACACTCTGCCCACCCAGGTAGTGGGTACAGTGTGAGCGGGTACTCGTACCAGTTCGGGGGATATGACCCGTATGGGTATCCTCAGGTACGTCATATATTAGGCACCCATAGTTTTGGCACATTGGTTGTTTTCTGGTATGAATTGTGCTGGTTTTTGAATGAGGGTGAATTGTTCCGTGTCAGATTACATACATTTTGCACGAAGTTGGTTGTGGTGTTCTTAATAATTTGAGAGTATCCGTCCTTTGGTTTAAGGTTTACATTGCTACGATATAATCTGTCCATTTTTAAAGCCTTACGAATTATAACTTGCAAAATCACAAGTACTATTACCTTAAACTTTTGTTCTTCTTTAAAATGACAAGTGTTGGCTTTTGGTTATGTTGCATTAGGGTCAGCAGATTTGAACCCACCAATAAAGTAAGATTTACAATCAACATTTTTAATGAAATCATTGAGGAAAGAAACAAAACTTCTCTTGATGTCATAAAATACCAAGCTACTCATTTGGAACTTGATTTACTTTTATAACTTAAAATAGGAAAGGCACAGACTGTTACAATTGCAATGCCAGGGAAATTCAGTTTTCTCCTTAAAATGCTGTACTCTTCAACTCAATAAACATAACGAGAATCTTATCACTAGGACCAGTACTGTAATTAAATAGTGAATTCTGCTAGGGATGGGCATTGCCAGCAGTACTACCAAGTACTGGTATGGCATAACAATTATTTCATAAAGTATGGTAAGGAACATTGAATTCCATTATAAGAGGAACTGGTACATACTACTAATTGTGCGGTAATCAGGTACATGCTGGTAATGGTGATGGAACCAATATGTTGGTCAGTAATCAGCTGGTATGTACTGATGTTGTACCTGTATTGAATTTATGTCTATCAAACATAGTAATTTAACATGTACACACCGGCAACAATGGGGACAGATTTTTATTTATTTGAAATGAACATTAGAACTTCCTGTCTGGTTAATCTGGGTGCTTTACAAAATGAACTAGTGTAGGAAGGGTGGGTGTACTTTGAAAATTGTGCTTTTATCTGGTTGTGTTATATGTTTTGCTTTGCAGGGATGTATATGACATTTTCACGCTTTAGTGATACCCATATGCATGTCATTTATTCAAAACTCGTACTAATTATAAATTTTTTAATTCAACAGGTAGCCAATAGGGTGACCACACAATATCCACAATACCCTCCTCCGACCGAAGTTATTCCATGCCCGCGACCATGGAATCCAAATCTCAAACACAAAATGCCCAAACCTGCAAAAACCGATAATTATTGTCAGATATGCAAAATTGGCTGTAGTACTGCCGATGATTTAGGGATCCACAGGCAAGGCAAGAAGCATCAAAGAAACTTGGAGAAGCTACAAGGGGCCATTACACCAATGATCGGGCCCTAGCCAAAGGGAACAGATGATTTACCAAAAAGCCCCTCTCAGCCATCAGAAAGGAAGAGAAAGAGCTACCTTCGAGCTTCCCCTCAAATAACAAAAAAAAGAAATAAAAAGTGCACGCCGACTGTCCCCTGCTAGCCTGGAGAAACTGGAGGTGAAGAAAAAAAGGGTTCATGATGCCGGTGCACCGGTTGACGGGGTCAGGGTTTGCAGTGTGTGTAATATTGTTGTGAATAGTCAGAAGGTGTTTGATTTGCACTGCGCGGGGTCAAAGCATGTCATGATGCTCAAGAGATTGCAAGAAGGCTCGTAATTTTTTTTTTTTCATAAAGATAGATAAATTGAGTATCTTTATGATTTTTATTTTCTTTTTTCTTTTTGGCATTTGGGGTACGAGATGAGGAGTGCTTTTTGTATGGTTTCAGAATTTATATGAAGAGGTAGTTGTGAAGTCACAGTTATCCTTGTATCTAAGTTTAACTTAGTATGGCTTCTTTTGATATAGTTATCTTATGCGATCTTTAGAAAGTTACAAATCAATTTGTTCTAGCGTTAGGTCTTGGTGATATTATAGTTTACTAATGCTTTGCTGATGACCTCCTAAACAATGCACGGTGCAAACGGATCTGATATTATCTGTTTGAATTCGGATCTGTATCTGAAAATTAGATACCGATATCCGATATTTGAATATATGTGCAGATATAGATACGGATATGGTTTTAAATGTTAATTATCTGTATCTGAATAGTAGCCATATACTATATAATTTAATATATATTACGAACAAATTCATGTTTTAGATAAATATTATGAACTTTGGTATTTTTTAATAATATTTATATACTTTTTTAATAAATATTATTATTGAAAAACAGATATCCAATCCGCATCCGTATGTGTAATATCCGATCCGCATCCTGTTTAATATTGATCCGTATCCGTATTCGGAAAATAAAAACATATACGAATATGATTTTACCCCTATCTGATCCGTTTGCTTGCACCCCTTTATGCACTTCACGGAGATTGGAGAAGAGAGACTCTCAAATTTTGTATTAGTTGGAGGCATTCCATAGTTACTCCATATTCACTTGCCATCTGTAAAAATAAGGTAATTTGTAGGTACAAAAAGCAAATTTGTTAGACCGGGTCTGATAGGGGAATGGTATCCTTTGCGGAGTTTTCTCTGTGGAGCTTTGCGGAGCTTTTAATCTGGTTCGTTCGTTTTAACTTGGCACGAATCTCAAAGCCCAATAATACTGCCCCTCTGTTAGCCCGAATCTCAAAGCGGCTGAGATTTAATCTGGTCTGTTCGTTTTGCTCCGTAGTGCGGAGTTTTATAAAACTCCGCAGAGGATATTTATTTAATGATAGGATTGTATCGGGCCGGGCGAGATTTAATATGTCATCCCTGCTGTTAGTATGAGCCTAAAAGGTTGAGCTAAAGTTATGAGACATTAGGCCGGATCTCAGTGTCATGCATAATCGATCCAACAAGGCTCATTAAATAAATAAACCTGCTGTTTTACTGTTCTAAGAAGATGTATGTTTTTCACTCAGAAACTAGACCGATTTTGAGAGCTGACATTTTAGGCTGTTGTGCATCACATGGGACACCTATTTCGATTTCATTTACATTGATAGCAAAACCCTAGTATCTATATGGCCCGAAATTTTTATTAATATCCAAAATTATTAATTAATTAATTAATTTTTAAATTGTAGTTTGTTATCCAGACCAACCAAAACAAATAATGATCTGTGTGAAAATTTTTGTTGGAGGGGAAATCCAATACAATGATGACGTGGTCTTTTACAGTACCTGGCCTAAATATTCATTACCGCTAACCGTGAACCATAATTTTGATTATCTTCAGAATGAGATTTATAAACTGGTTGGGTATACTGTTAGTGAAGCAAATCTAGAAATCCAAGCCAGGTTTAATATGTCTACCGATGGCCAACGTGACTACCAATTAGTACCGGTAACAAACCAGGCATCGTTCGAAATAATTTTAGGAATTGTGGCGTCTTTTCCACAAAGGTTACCGGTTCTGGAGTTGTATGTAGAATTAGAACCGAACAATGTTGGTTTTAATTCCTAATTGAATATGAACAGTCAGGCCCTTGTACCCAGTCAGATTCCTGAATCTCAATCCCGACCCAGTTTCAGTTGGAACCCTGAACCCATAACTCGATCCAAAACTATTCAGGTCCGTAGACCGATACCGGTCCCTGATTATTCACATGTACCTGTGTTAGTGTTGTAATCTAGAAGCCAATTATAGGAAGGCGCTTTAAGGCATCAACCACCATTAACATCAACAAGGAGGTGAAGGCTACAACTCTACATCTCAAGGACATTCCTTTCTTGTTGAGACAAAAAACTAAAGGTATGATACTTATTGATTTGGAAATAGATTTTGGTTTGATTTCAGTCGCACATTGTAGGGCGCAGAAAGTTGCACAGCTGTTGGTATGGAAGGTGTGTGTGCATGTGTATCTAAATGCCTCACGGTTCAATGCTCTCGATTGGTTAAAGAACATCGAACTTGAAACATTCGTTTCTTTCTTTCCGCTATTCCTTCCGGTTCACCCTCGACGGACCTACGATCCATGATCAGTCTATCGAGAGAGTTTAATGATTGTGGGGACGTTTAACTCCCAGCGGGCGCAAGCCCCCGCTGTTAATTACATCAGATGGCCCTCCCAAGCCATACTGAATACCTCGTTCATTTCGGGATTTATGCCTATCTGTCGTGAATTGAATAAAGGGGCTAAAAGGGGAAAACTCATGTACTTGGTTTTTTGTGTGTTCCTTTGATTATCATTGTTTTAGGTATTTAATTAATATGTATGCACGAGATGTAATGATTATTATTAAAATACATTTATTACACCTTTTTATTTATTTTATAAACATGTTTGTACTTGAGAGAATATATTTATGCTTTATTTATATTTTTATTTAAGAGGAAATGATTGAAACATGAAGAAAATGGTATTTTCGTCATTTCAGGGCCTGACTGATGTTTGGATATGTTCAATTTTGGTTTAGAAAGATGGCGGATTCAATTTGGGTTCATTTGGAGGTGGTTTGAGTCAATTTGGACTTGCAATGAAGAAGTTATGGCCAAAAAGGACTTATTCGTAAGTATTTATGTTTTTCCAGGGGCTTATTTACAAAGCTGGAAGGGTGTGGGTTTGTGATTTGGGTTTTAGACAAGGTTTCATGTGAAATTTGGGCCTTTAAGGGCTTATTTGAAAGAGTTTTATACTGTCAGGGACCTTCTGGTAAATTTACAGGGGCTTCGCTACAAATATTGAAAAATCAGAGGGGGTCTTCCATAAAAAGGGTATTGATTTATAATTTTATTTATTGTCTGGGCTTTGAGATTCGGATTTTTGGGTCTTTTAGATTGGTGTATTGGGCTTTAAGATATGGGCCGAGCTTCAGGATTCGTGCTGACTATTTGATGTGTATTCTAGACTTTAAAACCCGTGCTCTCATTCAAACCCCATTATGGCGCCAGAACTGAAGGCCTCAAATTGCTTTAAGATCCGTGCAGATGTTTTATTTGATTTCTACTTATACTTAACAATTAAATCTTTAAAAATTCATATCAATTTGAAACAAAGTCAGAAAAATATGAACTTTATGTCTATTTTGTGTATTTTGAAATATTCTATCTGATTATGATGTTTATTTTATGATTTGACCTTTTTTGTCATTCGGTACTGCCCATTTTCCAACAGCAGCCCTTTTTTATTTAAATGCTGTTTTTTCTATTTTTGAATCTGAACTTTGGAAATTCGTATAAAATCGAAATATAGTCAGAAAAATGCAAACTTTGTGTCCATTTTGTGTGTTTTGAAGTCCTCTATCTAGTGGTGAAGTCCATTTTTCATTTTGGTCCCTGTACCAGTCCAGAAGGTTCTGTTTACCAGAGAAGGTCATTTTGACACTTTTGAGTGCTTTTCTTGTGTCATTGGTACATGCTTTGTAATGTGATATTGGTCCACTGTTCCAGAGGGTATTAGGGACTGATTTAAAACATTTACAACTAATTCCATGAATTAAACATCATTTTTATGGACTTTCATAGCCCTTGTTGCTATATCTTTGGTACCAATAAACAAAGGAAAAGGAAAAAGGTCCAAAATTCCAAAAATGGTGTTAAAAATCTGCCAAAATGTGGTTTTATGCAGGGAAGCCCCTGATTTTGTTTAAAATCATGTTTTTATTATTTTTGAAGAACATGTCATTAAGATTTCCTTAGGTTTAGAGATGCAAACATCCAACTTGTCATTTGTTTACACTTCAAACCTTCCATCTTCCACCATTTGTATATATTTGAAATATTTAATTTCTTTTAACATGTTTGCTTAGGAAATCAAATATTCTTCCATACACAAATGGATCCAAAAAGGGAGAGTCATCGAAATATCACAAGTTTAAAGCACAAATGACATATCATAGCATAATGCTAATGTCATTTAATACTTTAGACTTCAATTTCTCCCCATTTGCACATAGTTTTTAATTTTTGCCAATATTCATGCATGTAAATGCACTAATTATTGACTAAATCAATCCCTTTGCACTATTGCCATTTGCACAAATAGGGGAAACCTCATGGCTCAACCCTACTACCTCTTGTGTTTAATTAATTTTTTTTATTGTCACTTTGTTATTCTTTTAACCTCCTCACAAAATAATTAATATAGTTTTCATATGAAGGGAAACCTCATGGCTCAACCCTCATACTTCTACTACTTAATTATTTCTAGAAGAAGCTAAAAGAGTTTAAAAGAAAGAAAGAAATATCAAAGATTAAAACTTTATTATTTTTATTTTATAAGCTCCAAGTAAAAGAGATGATTAACATATGTATATATTAATACCTCTATATATATATATATATATTTTTGTAAGGTAAAAAAAAAAGGTAAGAGGAAAATCACATCTTTAATATTTTTCATTATTATTTCATGAAAGATGCAAAGAAAGAAACTAAAAAAAGGAAAATATATTTTTATTTGATCCTCAAGTTACATATTTCATTTTGTTCACCCTATGATGAACTAGAAACCATGTAACTCTCACATTCATGATTTTTGAAGGTTTAGAAATAAAATAAAAAAGATGAGGAGGTGAGGGATAAAGCTAAAGCAATGAAGAACAAACAAGAAAATCATCAAAAAAACCTTCTTTATTTCGATTAAAAACAGAATATTTACAGATCCTTGCTCATTAAGAGCCTTACATTACATAGGTATTGATTACCTATTAAACTTGCTTAAGAAACTTCAAACTTCTAACCTAGCCTTGGTGTGAAAATGGGGTTTTCTCTCTTGTTTCTTGCTCAAAGCTTTCTGGAGAAGATGAAGTGTCTCTAGAGTATTCATTTGAGGTGCTTTATATTGGGCAATATTAGGTTTTTCGGATTGGGAGCTGCTGATGTGTCTTCTGCTGTGCACACCAGGTGTTTGATCAAGGGCTTGGATCAATTGCTTCATTTCTAGATGCTTCATTGGCAGGAGGTCACCCAATAACAATTTAGCACATCATTGATCTTCATTTAGGTCATTTACAGCCCTCAGATTGATCCCATGTGCAAGGGGTGTCATCAAGGCCTTTAATTAACCGGCCTCTGCATGGGAGCTTCTAATCACGTGCCCCAGCACCCTTGGAGAGGAATTTCCATCTTTGTCATCTTCCATAGGCCACATGGCACGTGTCCTGGGGACCAGTTGACGTATTAACAGCTGTTAAAATTTTGGTATGCTATACCAAGCCCAATTACGGCTTAACTTGTTACCATCTTGATAAATGCACAGCAGGTCCTGAGATACTGACATAGAGCACTCTTAACATATCCCTATCATGTACTCGAGCTCAATTTATCGCTTAGGTAGCTGGATGTGCAGTGCCACCATTACTCAAGCCCAACATGGATCGGGTCCATGGTACCCGTGAAATTAGCCTCTTTCAAATCAAATTGGCACCAGTTAGGCCATCGTGTAGGCCTTTAGAGTGTTTCCCTTGAGTTTCAAGGCTTGAATTTGTTTTAAACCCTTGTTTCCATTTTTAAACTCGATTTTCTTCTCGGCCCGTAACCAGATTCCACTGAGAACATCCAAGCTTAGAGTTTCGGTCAAGGGGAGGGAGTAAATACCCTTAACAACTTCAGGTAATGGTTGGCCCGAGGTCTTAGTGTTTTGCTTGAATTTTAAATTCCTTTTTCTCAGCCGAAACATGAAGAAGCAAAGGAGGAAGGGAAGGGAAGGGACTGACAACGGCGGGCCCACTGTCAGTCTCTCTCTAAATCATCCAATCACGTTTTAACTTGTGTTGGTTATGTTGGCTACTCCCGGACTTCCTAGACCACACACAGGGAAATACACGGTGCATGGAGAAACGCGTGCACGCCGCTTGAAGGGGTCGATGGCATCCGGATTTAAATCCAGCGGCATCCCTTGAGTTCGAGTGGTCTGGGCACACGATGAGCCAAGAGGCTGTTAATTCGGTGCACACAGTTCGGGGTCTATGCTCTTAGTGTATCCATGTTGTGGATCCAGCGAAAATAAGTGCAAGTCGCTGACTTGCGGGTCCCCATCTCCCCACCTTTGCTACACGGCTTCAATTCGTACCCAGAGCTGTTTAGGACGTGATTTTGCTAGGCACCACTATGAGTTTTCACCCAGAAAACTATCCATGCATTGTTTAAGTTGTAGAAAATTAATTTCTTGATGTTTCTAAACATTCCACACATCAAAATTCATGGCTTTGCATGTAGAATGCTGCCTAGAATTTTAATATGCTACACTCAATTTACTTCAAAGGTTTCATGCATGTCTCGGTATTTTAATTGCCCTAAAAAATTACCATTCATCATGTTAGGTCTAAATAGCAACTTTTCTGGGTCAAACAAATGCCCCCCACCTGGGTGAGATGTGAAGACCTTAGGATTGAACAGCTTAGCCAGGTGCCTCCAGTGTTCTTCTCGAACTTCATGAAATTCTTTCTGAGTTGCTTTTCTTGTTTGAATCTCAGGTGTTGGAACTCCATATTGGGCATTGAGCTCGGAAGCGGGCCTGATCATCTTCTTCGACCATATCTACTTCAAAAGGGTATGTTATCTTTATCTCATCTTTACTAAATACTTGCATGGTTGGGTAAAGGCTGAATGTGTGTTTTTCGGGGTTTGCCTGAGCAATCGGTCCCTTGCTCATACATTGGGGGCTTCAGACAGTGACTGTACTCCAAACTCACACTCATTGGGGAAAACCTGTCTAACCGAGGAGGGATTACAGACAGGGAAACTTTATCTCTGATCTAGTACAGGAACCATGCGGGTAGCTTGCAAAATTGAGGGTTTAGATAAATGGCCTTCTGGTAGTAGGCATGATCTCGGGTTTTGATCCAGCTTGTCTCGTGTGCTTCTCTTTGGGGCCTTTGGCTAACTAGGGTTGGTCTTAGCTGTATCTCGGGGTCTTCTTGGCATATTAGGTTGGGATTTGGTTTTGGTTGTAGTTTAAAGTCTCCTCGGACTACTGGGGTATTTTAAGGTCGTTTCGGACCATGCTTGTGGCTTAAGGTCATTTCGGACCGTTGGTTTAGTTTGAGGTCATTTCGGACCATGCTTGTGGCTTAAGGTCATTTCAGACCGTTGGTTTAGTTTGAGGTCATTTCGGACCATGGGGGAGTTTAAGGACTTTTTGGACCATTGGTGTAGTTTAAGGTCTTTTCGGACCATGGGGTAGTTTAAGGTCTTTTCGGATCGTTGGTGTAGTTTAAGGTCTTTTCGGACCATGGGGTAGTTTAAGGTCTTTTCGGACCATTGGTGTAGTTTAAGGTCTTTTCGGACCACTGGTGTAGTTTAAGGTCTTTTCGGACCATCCTTTTTTTTGTACTCATACCTACAACTGTTTGAAGTTTAGGTTGGCATTACGGTTCAGAGACTGGTTTGACCGTCAACTTCAGTCATGCCTCGAGATCAAGGTATAGGTCTCCTTATCTCTTCTGTGTTCATATTTGCACGGTAATGTGATGGGGTTTTAACAAGGTCTTTCTTTGTTGCAGGAGTTCCCTTTACTATACATGACCCCTTACCGGTGGGACCCTTTCCTGTGAGAGGGAGGTTTCCTGGTGATCCTACTGATTGGACACCAGAGACTACCTTGAGAGTGGGTGTTTCTCAGCGGGCCGGACCCATATTGCGGCAGCAGGATTTCCACTCATTTCTAGGTGATAGTCTTTACCCTACTTCATCGGATCGGACGCCGCATTCTTTACATCTTTTGGGCTTGAGCATGGTGGGCACCGGGGCCCTTCCCTGGGTTCCCGGGTATCTTCCTCCGGGCACCTTGGGGACGGAGGCAGGTCTGGTTGACTGGGCGAGGTTTACATTGCAGAGGGAGAGGTGTTGACTTCTTTTGGGATCCCTAGTAGGATTCTCCAGCGTTCTGACTCTCCTCCCCAGAGAGTTTCTCGCGTGAGGAAGAAGCGTAAGGCTAGCTCTTCTGCCCCAGTCACAGAGGCAGATGTCCGGCCAGGTATTACTAGCTTTATTTCCTTTCATTTCATCACTTTTGTTTCTTTTTCGTGACCCGTATTTGTCTCTGCAGGGCCAGGTCCGGGTGCTACAGGTTCCTCTGATGCTAGGGCAGGAGGGGTTGTCGACTGCCCCCAGGGTGTCTCTGCGACTGTGGAGCCTTGTTTGGCTGTGGTACCTTATGGCACCTTCCTTTAGGTTCCATTTTGCGGGTTCGTTGTGAGAGTGCGCGCCTTCGAGCCCACTCTTTGTATGTGTATTTTGGTTTTGGTTGATTATGCTTGGATATACATATTTGCGGTAGGTGTTTGCTTTTGTAGCTTTCTCATTCTCCTTCTTGTTCTTCTTTTTGGTTGATCTATTCGAATTTTCTCTAACCGGGTTCTAAGCGATCCAATAAATTCGTCTAAATCGGTTTTCTCCCTTATTCTCCTTCTTTCTCTTTTTGTCTGCGAGTTCTTCAAGTCTTCTCCAATCGGGTTCTAAGCGATCGAATAAACTTGTCTAACTCGGTTTTTCTCCTGAACCTTTCAAGTCTTCTCCAATCGGGTTCTAAGCGACCAGATGTACTTGTAGAGTCAGGGCTTAATCCTGAATCTTCTGAATCTCCCCCGTCGGGTTCTAAGCGACAAGGCATCTTCATTGAACTCAAGCTGTACCTCAAACCTTCTGCGTCTATTCAATCGGGTTCTAAGCGATCAAACGTCTTCAGCTGGCTTTAGGTTTGGTCATGCGCCGTCCCACTTAGAGGGTAACATCGGCGACATGGCTTTGTAAAACCGTCCCACTTAAGGGTAACACCGGTCATACGGGACCCGTTAAGGTCAAACATTCATTCGTGCTCCCCCCATAAACAGGCAACTCTAGCACGTATGACTACGTAAAAACCGTTCCACTTAAGGGTAACATCGGTCATACGGGACCCGTTAAGGTCGAACATTCACGCGTGCTCCCCCCATAAACAGGCAACTCTAGCACGTATGACTACGTAAAAACCGTCCCACTTAAGGGTGACATCGGTCATACGGGACCCGTTAAGGTCTGATCCTCACACACAATACCCCCACAAAAAGGATACCCCGGCATGTGTGACTATGTAAAACCGTTCTGCTCAGAGGCTTCATTGGTCATACGGAACCCGTTAAGGTCGAATCTTCATTCGTGCTCCCCCTATAAACAGGCAACTCTAGCACGTATGACTACGTAAAAACCGTCCCACTTAAGGGTAACATCGGTCATACGGGACCCGTTAAGGTCGAACATTCACGCGTGCTCCCCCCATAAACAGGCAACTCTAGCACGTATGACTACGTAAAAACCGTCCCACTTAAGGGTAACATCGGTCATACGGGACCCGTTAAGGTCGAACATTCACGCGTGCTCCCCCCATAAACAGGCAACCTCAGCACGTATGACTACGTAAAAACCGTCCCACTTAAGGGTAACATCGGTCATACGGGACCCGTTAAGGTCTAACATTCACGCGTGCTCCCCCCATAAACAGGCAACCTCAGCACGTATGACTACGTAAAAACTGTCCCACTTAAGGGTAACATCGGTCATACGGGACCCGTTAAGGTCTAACATTCACGCGTGCTCCCCCCATAAACAGGCAACCTCAGCACGTATAACTACGTAAAAACCGTCCCACTTAAGGATAACATCGGTCATACGGGACCAGTTAAGGTCTGATCCTCACACACAATACCCCCACAAAAAAGGATACCCCGGCATGTGTGACTATGTAAAACCGTTCTGCTCAGAGACTTCATTGGTCATACGGAACCCGTTAAGGTCAAATCTTCATTCGTGCTCCCCCCATAAACAGGCAACCTTAGCACGTATGACTACGTAAAAACCGTTCTGCTCAGAGGCTTCATTGGTCATACGGAACCCGTTAAGGTTAAATGTTTATGCATCTCCATGAGGTTGATGCGGCATAGTGAAGTGACGCTTCTCTTACTAGTGAAGCTTAGATTGCTTGTCATAGGTTTCATTCTAGTGCTTGAAAGGTATTATCTGGTTTTGGGTTCATCTGTCACCCGTGGGACATATATCAACAGGGTATGCTGAGTTATACTTGGGTCTTGGGGTATCCGCTTGTCATTCATGGGATTTTGGGGTGTTTACTCGCCAAATCATGGGCTTTAGTCTTTGGAGTTAAGGGTTTCTTGTTCTTAAGTTCTAGTTTGGATTGCGGCCTGTGGGGCATTGGTCCATAAGCATATCATTCATGGGTGTTGACTTGGCGCGAGGCCTGCTTTTGTAGAGATCGGTTTGGTGAGAACCCGATTAGGGTTATTGCCTTTGGGCTCTCAGTTTCTCTTATTTTGGGCCGTGATAATTGTTTTAGTACTCACGTGGCCTAGGCACAACATCAAAGCCTTATTTTGTTCGGCACAAATATATAAAGCCTGCTTGTCTCTTTAGATGACTGGTTAGACGAGCGTACCAGTGACAATTGTTTAAAGGGCACAATCTTGACAAAGCCCATTTTGTGCTTGAGGCTTTCTTAGTGGGCTTTACATCTCTCCACTCTTTTTATATTGTGGTGGGATTTAGGTGCATGCATGCACTTTGTTTGAGGGTGGCGTCTTGTTCACTCCTCTCGTGCCTTCTTGAATAGCCTATGTGGCATCAATCCTTAGGCAAGGGTATCGCGGGAAATGCGAACACCATTGTTTTGAAAACTTTGTTTTTAAAAGGGATTTTGTGCCTTCAAAATTTAAATAGTCTAAACGACCACTTTCTTTAATCTTTTGATTTTATTTGAGATATCATCATTAGGCACTCCATTGTTTAAAGGACAATGAAGAAACCTTGTCTCTCCTTTTTTCGAACTGGGAGGAAAGACAAAACCAGTGATAGTTGTTTCAAATGGGCACAACACCAAAGCCCATATTTTGTTCAAAGTACAAAATATAAAACTTGTTTGTCCATATTCAGAACTGGCTGGACAAACTTTGCCAGTGTTAATTGTTTAAGGGTACAAACTTAACAAAACCCATTTTGTGGCGAGAGGCCTTTATGGATTTTGTGGATAGTTGGGGGACCTTGCTTTTCGCTCGAGACAGTTTCACTCATGCTGCAATTTGGCCCTTTGTTCGTAGAGGCTTTCGGCTCATGCATAATATTTCTTGAGGTATCGTCCATTGATAGGAGTGGTGACGGCGTTGCCTTGATGGTCAACCAATACATAGGCACCTCCTTCAAACACTTGCTCGATTACATAGGGTCCTTCCCAATTGGCAGAGAATTTGGGGCCTGAATGACGCCCTAGTATTGGTCGCTTTGGCATCAGGACTAGGTCTCCTTTCCGAAATGTTCTTACTCGCACCAATTTATCGTACGACCTCGCCATTTGGGCTTGGTATAGCTCTAGGCTTTGATGGGCAGCTAATCTCTTTTCATCCATGGCATCTAATTCATCCAATCTGAGTCTCGTACTTTCATTGACAGTTATTTCAGCCTGTAATGCCACCCTTAGGGATGGAATTTCCACTTCCAGGGGTAGCACCGCTTCGGCCCCGAATACTAAAGCATACGGGGTTGCCTGAGTAGGAGTACGATAAGTGGTACGATAAGCCCATAATGCCTCGTGCAATTTCTCATGCCAGTTCTTATGATTTTTACCCACTGTTTTCCTCAGAATCTTAATGAGGGTTTTGTTGAAAGCTTCAGCCAAACCATTGGCTCTTGGGTTGTAAGCGGAGGAGTACCTCCAATCTATGCCATGCTGATTGACGAGAGCGTCAATTTTCACATTTTTGAATGCTGTCCCATTGTCGGATATTATCCTTCTTGGTATCCCATATCGATAGAGTATTTGGTTCCGGAAGAACTTAACGACATCGGTAGCTTTTACTTCTTTAAGGGCCACCGCTTCTGTCCATTTGGAGAAATAATCGGTTGCGGCTAGAATGAAGCGGTGACCTCCCGACGAAGGCGGATCTATTGGCCCCACAATGTCAGTACCCCATGCATCAAATGGCCAAGATGCCACCGTAGGGTGTAATGGGTTTGGAGGTTTATGAATAAAATCACCGTGTATTTGGCATTGATGACATTTCTTAGCATATTCTTCGCAATCAGCTACCATTGAGGGCCAATAGTATCCCATGTGTTTGATCTTTAGCCGCATTTTCGGCCCAGACTGGTGCGCCCCACATATCCCAGAATGGATCTCTTTCATAACTTGGAGGGCCTCCTTTCTCGTTATACAGCGAAGCCAGAGGTTTTCGTATGATCTACGGTATAAGGTATCGTTGTTGTACACATAACGGAGGGCTCGTTTTTTAATTTGCCCTTGCTGGGATTTCTCGACAGGTAGTATTCCGCTCTTGAGGTAGTCGATGAATGGTTGACGCCAGTCTTTTTCATCTTGCACTACCAATACTTCGGTCTGGGTCCCTTTCGTCGCTTCCTCCTCGTTTTGGGTTAGTGTCTTTTCTTCCTCTAATCCTTGTTTTGAGAAACATAAAGACAGAGGCTGTCTGTTCCTTATGGAAATACAGACCTCATTATCCTCGTCTTTCATCTTCCCAAGGTGTCCTATATCATCCTTGAGGGTTTGGTACCTCTAAACTTTTAAACCCGCTTGTAGGGCTGGACCGATTTGCCGCTTCTCCTCTTTCGAGTTCAAGGACAGCTAGTCCTTTCCCTCGGACCTCAGCTACCAACCTATAGATTTGATGTATTTCAGTTTTAAGACTTTGTATTTCGATTTGCATTTGGTTGAAGGCGGACAACATTCGCTCTTGCGTTTGTGCACCGGCTTGGCCTTTACCAGCACACGGAGAGGTTGCCAAGACGGTATAGAAGTTACCTAGCGCGGGCCCATCCATGCGACCTAGATCTGAGCCACTCGCGTTCTTAGGTTTGGCATTTACGGGAGGAGGGCATGCTGCATCAGACCCTTCCTCGTCATCACTCGGGTTTTCAATGATGGGGTCTTTCCCCCTTTTCACCATGTACACGGTGGGGTTGGAGGGTTCAGCAGGATAGTCATCTTCCTCTTCGAGGTCTTCATTAGTAGTTATCACGAAGACCGCCACCTCTTCTTCTTGTTTTGGGTATGCTTTAGTGACCCTTCGCTTCTTTTGAGTGGCATTTGGCGCCACTATTGTCAAACTTCCAGTGTTGAGGGGGTGCGGATTTATTCGTGCCCCCAGCCTATCATGTACACTGGCCGGTCTTCTTAGAATTTGAGGGGTTTGATTTAATCCCTCGCTATTTGGGTTTCGAGAGGTGCTTGCATGCATCCCTTGACGAGGTTTTGGTTTCAACGAGGCACCATCAGGTGCCCCCAGCTTTGGGGCTGAGAACATTGGTTTCGGTTTTGGAAGGAAGGCACTGTCATGTACCTTAGGTTTGGAGACTGGAAACGTCAGTCTCGACTTGATCGAGGGTTGGGCATCATTGGATGCCCCCAGCGTTTGGGCTGGAAACGTCAATCTTGATTTGACGGAAGAGGGTGTAGAGGTTCCTTGCGCAGGATGTACATAGTATCGGTTCATATGCTGCTTCAACATGCGAAGCTGCTTGTGGGCCCTATGAATAGCCATAGCAGTGTCATCAACCGTTTTACGGTTGGTGTTCATCCTTTTTGGTTCATGGATGAACGAGACGGTTTGAGGGACTTCTCCCGCTGCACGTAAGTGTGCAGTAGAAGAATTCCTCCTCACAATCCTCAGTGGGGAGAATGAGTTGCTGACGGGAAGGGCTGGTCGAGCCACCAGCTCATCCTGGTAAGCTTAGAGATCCCTTTTCTTGGTGACCGACAGAGGGGTCACGGGAATCTGGTTGACTTTGGTTGTTTTCTTAGACGCGCGTCTTCTTGCGCGTCTAGTTTTGGAGAGGGGAAGGAACGTCTTGCCATCCATCCCCTTAGGGGTGAGGAAGTAGCATACTTCCTCATCATCTTCAATTTCTCCCTCGGTGATAGACCCGAGGGACAGCTGTTCATTCATTGGGGCAGGAACAGGGGCTTCGAACGCCTTGACTTCATCAACAGGGACTGCGAAAGTCCCAAAATAAATAACTTCCTCCCCAGCTGGGAGGCTAGTCACTTGTGCGAAAGAGCGTGCGTTGGTTGCGGTGTAAGCCATCCTGCAAACAAGCAAAACTCGAAATTTCATTAGTCAATTTTCATATGTAACTTATACATGAGTGTTAGCCCAATTATTCAATCCATAGGCGTCGATATCGAATATAAAAGGAAATGACATAACTCAAGCGGTCCAATGACTCGTTGTTTGAGTGTTTTGGAGTCATTGGCTACTTGAGTATGTTCCTTTTATCTTCGTATCGGATCCCGAACCTGTGAGGAGGAGAATGTCCCACCGGGCGTGCCAAAACCTATAGGGCGCAGAAAGTTGCACAGCTGTTGGTATGGAAGGTGTGTGTGCATGTGTATCTAAATGCCTCACGGTTCAATGCTCTCGATTGGTTAAAGAACATCGAACTTGAAACATTCGTTTCTTTCTTTCCGCTATTCCTTCCGGTTCACCCTCGACGGACCTACGATCCATGATCAGTCCATCGAGAGAGTTTAATGATTGTGGGGACGTTTAACTCCCAGCGGGCGCAAGCCCCCGCTGTTAATTACATCAGATGGCCCTCCCAAGCCATACTGAATACCTCGTTCATTTCGGGATTTATGCCTATCTGTCGTGAATTGAATAAAGGGGCTAAAAGGGGAAAACTCATGTACTTGGTTTTTTGTGTGTTCCTTTGATTATCATTGTTTTAGGTATTTAATTAATATGTATGCACGAGATGTAGTGATTATTATTAAAATACATTTATTACACCTTTTTATTTATTTTATAAACATATTTGTACTTGAGAGAATATATTTATGCTTTATTTATATTTTTATTTAAGAGGAAATGATTGAAACATGAAGAAAAGGGTATTTTCGTCATTTCAGGGCCTGGCTGATGTTTGGATATGTTCAATTTTGGTTTAGAAAGATGGCGGATTCAATTTGGGTTCATTTGGAGGTGGTTTGAGTCAATTTGGACTTGAAATAAAGAAGTTATGGCCAAAAAGGACTTATTCGTAAGTATTTATGTTTTTCCAGGGGCTTATTTACAAAGCTGGAAGGGTGTGGGTTTGTGATTTGGGTTTTAGACAAGGTTTCATGTGAAATTTGGGCCTTTAAGGGCTTATTTGAAAGAGTTTTATACTGTCAGGGACCTTCTTGTAAATTTACAAGGGCTTCACTGTAAATATTGAAAAATCATAGGGGGTCTTCCATAAAAAGGGTATTGATTTATAATTTTATTTATTGTCTGGGCTTTGAGATTCGGATTTTTGGGTCTTTTAGATTGGTGTATTGGGCTTTAAGATATGGGCCGAGCTTCAGGATTCGTGCTGACTATTTGATATGTATTCTAGACTTTAAAACCCGTGCTCTCATTCAAACCCCATTATGGCGCCAGAACTGAAGGCCTCAAATTGCTTTAAGATCCGTGCAGATGTTTTATTTGATTTCTACTTATACTTAACAATTAAATCTTTAAAAATTCATATCAATTTGAAACAAAGTCAGAAAAATATGAACTTTATGTCTATTTTGTGTATTTTGAAACATTCTATCTAATTATGATGTTTATTTTATGATTTGACCTTTTTTGTCATTCGGTACTGCCCATTTTCCAACAGCAGCCCTTTTTTATTTAAATGCTGTTTTTTCTATTTTTGAATCTGAACTTTGGAAATTCGTATAAAATCGAAATATAGTCAGAAAAATGCAAACTTTGTGTCCATTTTGTGTGTTTCGAAGTCCTCTATCTAGTGGTGAAGTCCATTTTTCATTTTGGTCCCTGTACCAGTTCAGAAGGTTCTGTTTACCAGAGAAGGTCATTTTTGACACTTTTGAGTGCTTTTCTTGTGTCATTGGTACATGCTTTGTAATGTGATATTGGTCCACTGTTCCAAAGGGTATTAGGGACTGATTTAAAACATTTACAACTAATTCTATGAATTAAACATCATTTTTATGGACTTTCATAGCCCTTGTTGCTATATCTTTGGTACCAATAAACAAAGGAAAAGGAAAAAGGTCCAAAATTCCAAAATTCCAAAAATGGTGTTAAAAATCTGCCAAAATGGGGTTTTATGCAGGGAAGCCCCTGATTTTGTTTAAAATCATGTTTTTATTATTTTTGAAGAACATGTCATTAAGATTTCCTTAGGTTTAGAGATGCAAACATCCAACTTGTCATTTGTTTACACTTCAAACCTTCCATCTTCCACCATTTGTATATATTTGAAATATTTAATATCTTTTAACATGTTTGCTTAGGAAATCAAATATTCTTCCATACACAAATGGATCCAAAAAGGGAGAGTCATCGAAATATCACAAGTTTAAAGCACAAATGAGATATCATAGCATAATGCTAATGTCATTTAATACTTTAGACTTCAATTTCTCCCCATTTGCACATAGTTTTTAATTTTTGCCAATATTCATGCATGTAAATGCACTAATTATTGACTAAATCAATCCCTTTGCACAAATAGGCCCTTTGCACAAATAGGGGAAACCTCATGGCTCAACCCTACTACCTCTTGTGTTTAATTAATTTTTTTTATTGTCACTTTGTTATTCTTTTAACCTCCTCACAAAATAATTAATATAGTTTTCATATGAAGGGAAACCTCATGGCTCAACCCTCATACTTCTACTACTTAATTATTTCTAGAAGAAGCTAAAAGAGTTTAAAAGAAAGAAAGAAATATCAAAGATTAAAACTTTATTATTTTTATTTTATAAGCTCCAAGTAAAAGAGATGATAAAATATTAACATATGTATATATTAATACCTATATATATATATATTTTTTTTTTTTTGTAAGGTAAAAAAAAAAGGTAAGAGGAAAATCACATCTTTAATATTTTTCATTATTATTTCATGAAAGATGCAAAGAAAGAAACTAAAAAAAAGGAAAATATATTTTTATTTGATCCTCAAGTTACATATTTCATTTTGTTCACCCTATGATGAACTAGAAACCATGTAACTCTCACATTCATGATTTTTGAAGGTTTAGAAATAAAATAAATAAAATAAAAAAGATGAGGAGGTGAGGGATAAAGCTAAAGCAATGAAGAACAAACAAGAAAATCATCAAAAAAACCTTCTTTATTTCGATTAAAAACAGAATATTTACAGATCCTTGCTCATTAAGAGCCTTACATTACATAGGTATTGATTACCTATTAAACTTGCTTAAGAAACTTCAAACTTCTAACCTAGCCTTGGTGTGAAAATGGGGTTTTCTCTCTTGTTTCTTGCTCAAAGCTTTCTGGAGAAGATGAAGTGTCTGTTGAGTATTCATTTGAGGTGCCTTATATTGGGCAATATTAGGTTTTTCGAATTGGGAGCTGCTGATGTGTCTTCTGCTGTGCACACCAGGTGTTTGATCAAGGGCTTGGATCAATTGCTTCATTTCTAGATGCTTCATTGGCAGGAGGTCACCCAATAACAATTTAGCACATCATTGATCTTCATTTAGGTCATTTACAGCCCTCAGATTGATCCCATGTGCAAGGGGTGTCATCAAGGCCTTTAATTAACCGGCCTCTGCATGGGAGCTTCTAATCACGTGCCCCAGCACCCTTGGAGAGGAATTTCCATCTTTGTCATCTTCCATAGGCCACATGGCACGTGTCCTGGGGACCAGTTGACGTATTAACAGCTGTTAAAATTTTGGTATGCTATACCAAGCCCAATTATGGCTTAACTTGTTACCATCTTGATAAATGCACAGCAGGTCCTGAGATACTGACATAGAGCACTCTTAACATATCCCTATCATGTACTCGAGCTCAATTTATCGCTTAGGTAGCTGGATGTGCAGTGCCACCATTACTCAAGCCCAACATGGATCGGGTCCATGGTACCCGTGAAATTAGCCTCTTTCAAATCAAATTGGCACCAGTTAGGCCATCGTGTAGGCCTTTAGAGTGTTTCCCTTGAGTTTCAAGGCTTGAATTTGTTTTAAACCCTTGTTTCCATTTTTAAACTCGATTTTCTTCTCGGCCCGTAACCAGATTCCACTGAGAACATCCAAGCTTAGAGTTTCGGTCAAGGGGAGGGAGTAAATACCCTTAACAACTTCAGGTAATGGTTGGCCCGAGGTCTTAGTGTTTTGCTTGAATTTTAAATTCCTTTTTCTCAGCCGAAACATGAAGAAGCAAAGGAGGAAGGGAAGGGAAGGGACTGACAACGGCGGGCCCACTGTCAGTCTCTCTCTAAATCATCCAATCACGTTTTAACTTGTGTTGGTTATGTTGGCTACTCCCGGACTTCCTAGACCACACACAGGGAAATACACGGTGCATGGAGAAACGCGTGCACGCCGCTTGAAGGGGTCGATGGCATCCGGATTTAAATCCAGCGGCATCCCTTGAGTTCGAGTGGTCTGGGCACACGATGAGCCAAGAGGCTGTTAATTCGGTGCACACAGTTCGGGGTCTATGCTCTTAGTGTATCCATGTTGTGGATCCAGTGAAAATAAGTGCAAGTCGCTGACTTGCGGGCCCCCATCTCCCCACCTTTGCTACACGGCTTCAATTCGTACCCAGAGCTGTTTAGGACGTGATTTTGCTAGGCACCACTATGAGTTTGCACCCAGAAAACTATCCATGCATTGTTTAAGTTGTAGAAAATTAATTTCTTGATGTTTCTAAACATTCCACACATCAAAATTCATGGCTTTGCATGTAGAATGCTGCCTAGAATTTTAATATGCTACACTCAATTTACTTCAAAGGTTTCATGCATGTCTCTGTATTTTAATTGCCCTCAAAAATTAACATTCATCATGTTAGGTCTAAATAACAACTTTTCTTGGTCAAACACACATGATGATATCTTTTGGTACTTTTCTTGTCAAAATTTTAAAATTCCGCTGCCTTAAGTACCGTCAGAACCCAACAACCTGTGGATGCAATTGATGATGATAGTTTAGAGAGCAGGGATGAGATGCTCTCAGATGAGTCATCGAATTCTGACGATGATGTTGGACCGACCAGACAGTCACAATCACAGTCTTTTCACAGTCTCGCCAAACATAGTACCTGATAATTGGCCGAAAAAATATGAGACATTCGGTTGATAATTTTAATGACATATCCAATTTTCGGCCTGCGGATGTCAATTTTTCGGCGGCATAAAGAGAACATTCAATAACGCATTGGCCGTAGAAAAAGTGTTTGAGTGATCACTCAAAAGAGAGCATTGTTTCTTTTAATATTTATAAACTCGAAAATGCTATCGGTTCGGACTGCAAGCGCATAATCCTATCGAGTAGTATATTCGAAGTTGATCCACAGAGAATATTGGTTCAGTGCTTTGAGCGATCGAATCACAATCTTTCGAAAGCTAGACGAAATCTGAAAATTGAGAGATGTTGTTGTGATCAATGTAAATTAGGAAGCAATTAAAAGTAATTAAAATAAAGATAGAGATGAGGATTCCTAGGGTTTCGGCACACTATTGCTACTCAATCGCCTTGACAATATATTCCTGTTGCGTCTGATTTCCTGTTGTTGTTTTATGAAAGACACCACATAGATCACTGTGATTTATGTTACGCAAGAATGACAGATCTTTCATCGAGATTCTACATAGGACACTGCGATTTTCCTTACGTAAATGACTGATATTTAAAAACCCCAAATTACTACACAGATCACTGCGATTTTCCTTATGCAAGTGATGTAATTTGGTACACGTTTTGTTGGTCTGGTTTATGGTTTTTCCGCTAAGATTTTCTTCACATAAACCTAATAGATCTCAACGAGGCTAATTCATACAAATAGTTTCTCTTACCATTAAAGTACTGTCACTACTCTAACGGACTCAAACTAGATCATTGAAGTTAGATGAAGAGATAGTAAATCACAAAGCATTTAGATTCAACAACAAGAAATCATAATCAACAGAAATATATATATCAAAACATCAAGAGTAACCAGGTTTACTGCCTAGCCCTAAGAAAAGGAACTTAGCCGCGGAACGGCATTGTTACAAATAGGCTTGGTCCGTATTAGGCAATACGGACCGTAATAGAGACTTCGTCGATAAGCGTCGCTGATCCGATTGACCCAATTCTAGCTCCATTTGGTGTAAAATAGTCCCAAAAACTGTTTTCTGCAATAAAACATAAAGAAGTGTGACAGTAGCCTTTTTCTCTAATTAATTAAACATAAGTGCGAGAAATTATGCAAAATCTAAGCCAAGACCCTACGTAAATCATCATTATTTTTTGACTCTGATCATTGAGTCGAAAACGACTCTAAGGGTAGCAATCAATGAGTCCATATTATGAACAATTTTGAGTGTAAGGTTTCTAAAAGCGAACCTCGATGTTTAGTTGTGGTGTGCAAAGATAATTTTTGCAAATTCAAGTTATGCGCGAATGGTCTTCAAAATCTTGGATTATTAGCAAACAAGTAAACCCTCATGCATGCAAAGTACCGGCATCACGTGCTGATCATTGTCAGCTTACAGCAGAGATGGTTGCCCTTGCAATTGATGAGACCATTAAAATGGATGTGTGCGCGAGTATAAATCATATCCGAGATGTCAACAAGGCCACAGAAAAAAGGTAACTCCCAAGTATAACAAATAATGGCGAGGCCGTGAGCTTGCTATTGCAAATCTTTTTAGGAGTTGGGATAACTCGTACAACTTGCTTATTCCGCTCTTAGAAGCCATAAAAAAAACCAATCCAGGAACCAAGTATTGTGTGACCTCGACCATATTGATGGATCACCGGATAGGCATTTTAAGGCAGTAGCATGGGTGTATGGGCCGTCTATTGCGGCGATACCGTTCATCAGACCAATGATTAGTATCGATGCATGTTTCATATCGGGACAGTACCAAGGTAGGTTGATAATGGCATGTTGGTACAATGCCAAAAACCAACTGCCTCTATTGGCTTTTAGAATTATAGAGAAAGAAAGTGCAGAAAACTGGAGTTTTTTCATGAGATGGTTGCGGTGAAAGTCATTAGAGATGGTCGATTCTTTTATGTCATATCAGATAGACATTTGAGGATTAAATTAGTGTTTCAGGATCCACATCTCGGATGGAAAGAGTTCACTGTTCAATATGTACATCGATACTGTTCTCAACATGTTACCGAGAACCTATTTAAGTATGTAGGGGCAGAAAAGAGATGTCAGCGATAGGTTTAAGATTGGAGTAAACAAGAAAAAACCTAGGAGGTTGCAGGAGATGTTTGAAGATTTTGAAGTCGGTTGTCCAGAGGCTATCGAGTTTCTTAAAAAGATTGGTAAGAGGGACCTTAATGATGAAGACGAGCTTCCATGTCCAGATAAGCTTTTCCAAGCATTGGACGGAGGTCACCGATGGAGAATAATGACAACAAATGGATCGAAGTCACTGAACAATGTGTTCAAACTGAGTTGGCGATTACCAGTTGCAGCCGTCATGGAGGACACGTTATACAAGATGAATGCATGATTTTATAAAAGGCGAAACAAAGCTGAAATGGGACTTCAGCATGGTCAGTTGTGGTCCAACAGGGTAAGCGAGCTATTGTAAAAGCGTATCAACAAATCTCTAACCATGACTGCGATTCCTTATGGTATGGTACATGGGACCTTTAAGGTAATGGTCCGGGGTGAAAAAATTCTTGCAAGGCGTGGTCAACCGAGACTGGAGTATACTTGTAGGGATTTCGGGTATAGAGTTGTTGTTAAGGATAACAATAAGGTTGAATGTGAATGTCAGAAATCCTAATTGACTGGTATATCATGTCCTCATTTCATGGCGGTGGTCCGAGAAATGAGATATGATGAAAATTTATACAGCCCCTTGTACAGTATGTTAATGCTGGCACAAACATGAGGTGCCTGTTTTGATTCAAAAGGCAACCAATGTGACTGGCCTTCATACGAAGGTCCGACAATCAAACCAGAGAAGAGTGATCAAAAACGGAAGAAGACAGCACAACCGCATACCAATGGAAATGGACTGAATGCAAGGTCGGAGACTCGGACATCAAGCTCATCGTGAGACCATTGATCGGAATGCAGCAGGTATAATTCATCAACCAATTCAAAATACTTGTTTTAATTTCATTTATTTCTTAACTATCATAATTAGTGTATGCTTTATTTGTAATGTAGAGGAAGCAGCAAGACAAGCAGCAACATGTCCATCATCTTCAAGAAGATCAGCAAGAGGATCTTCTTCCAACAGACGCCAGCACTGATGTTTTCTAGTTTGTAGTGAAGCGTTGATGTTTTTTAATTGTAATTTTTCTTTATGTTTTTGTAGTGAAGCGTTTATGTTTTTAATTGTAATTTTTTATATTTATGTTTTTTGTAGTGAAGCGTTGATGTTTTAATTGTTTATTGTTATGTTATAATTGTTTGCTGTCAAGCTCTTGTATTTATACGTTGGTTCTAGTAGAGGCGTACAATTTTGAATAAAATAATATAGCAAAACATACATAATAAAAGATAGACCATAAAGATAAATCCCAAAGATATAACAAAACATACATAATAAAAGATAGACCCTAAAGATAAACCCTAAAGATATCCAAAATAAAATATAGCAAAACACACAAAATAAAATAGATAATCAGCGGTGATCAGGATAGTCTGAATGTGTGAAGCGGTCTGGGGAATTGATGATACGCCGTGGTTGCTGTCGTGGACATCTGTCAGGGCTGCCCCTAGAGTGATTGTCGTCTGTCACCTCCGGCTCAGTCTGGGTCCCAAGAGGTGGACGGGAAGACGATGCCCCTGCGTCACCTTCATATGCAAACGCCCATTCTAAAGTCCTCGGAACCTCACGCATCCGGGCCGCTATCTCAAGTGTATAAGCGCCGCATCGATGGCAATATCAGGCATGACTGCGATATGGTATAAGCCCAATCGAATCGAATACGACGCGTATTTCTAGTGGTACTCGCGATGCATCCGATAGTGTTTGACGTTTAAAACCTCCGAACTCTACATTACAATATACATAGGTATTATAATATGATTTGATTTCGGACGGAGTTATGACAAAAAAAATAAGTAAATACTTACCTCCTTTTTAGAAGCCTTAGATACCCTATGATGGTTGTGAGGTATCCACAACAACTGGTTGAACACCTCTTGCATTCTTCTCATCTCTCTCTCTCATTGATCAGGTACTTCGTCTGTCATACTATAAAATTCATCGAAAATATTCATTTCCTGAATTGTCGTAAATTATTTTGGAATTTCTTAAATTATCCTAAACTATTTTGAAATTTTCTAAATTATTCGAATAATCTTCTAAACCATTTTGAAATTTTCTAAATTATTCTAAACTATTTTGAAATTTTCTAAATTATTCTAAACCATTTTGGAATTTTCTAAATTATTCGAATAGTATTCTAAACCATTTTGGAATTTTCTAAATTATTCCAAACTATTTTGGAATTTTCTAAAATATTCTAAACCATTTTAGAATTTCCTAAATTATTCGAACAATATTATAAATCATTTTGGAATTTTCTAAATTATTCTAAACCATTTTGGAATTTTCTAAATTATTCTAAACTATTTTGGACATTCCTAAATTATCCTAAACCATTTTGGAATTTTCTAAATTATTCGGATAATATTCTAAAACTATTTTGGAATTTCCTAAATTATTCTAAACTATTTGAATTTTTTTTAAATTATTCTAACCATTTTGGAATTTCCTAAATTAGTTGAATAATATTCTAAACCATTTTGTAATTTTCTAAATTATTTGAATAATATTCTAAAACATTTTGGAATTTTCTAAATTATTCTAAACTATTTTAGAATTTTCTACAATATTCTAAACCATTTTGGAATTTCCTAAATTATTCGAATAATATTCTAAACCATTTTGGAATTTCAAATTATTCTAAAACCATTTTGGAATTTTCTAAATTATTCTAAACTATTTTGGACATTCCTAAATTATCCTAAACTATTTTCAAATTTTTTAAATTATTCGGATAATATTCTAAAACTATTTTGGAATTTTCTAAATTATTCTAAACTATTTTGGACATTCTTAAATTATCCTAAACCATTTTGAAATTTTCTAAAATATTCTAAACCATTTTGAAGTTTTCTAAATTATTCTAAACTATTTTGGAATTTCTAACTTCGAACAATATTCTAAACTATTTTGGAATTTCTAAATTATTTGGTCAATATTCTAAACCATTTTGGAAATTTTAAATTATTCGGTCAATATTCTGAACCATTTAGAAATATCCTAAACTAATTTATTATTTTCTAAATTAAATATTAGATAAAAGAAATTAAAAATAGCTGAACTGGAGTACAAAACGATCAGACAGTCGGAGAGACGAGACGAAAAGAGAAATGGAGAAGGGCGGCAGGGAGGCAGGGTTGTGAGGCAGGGAGGAATGGGGGCTGGGCTCTGCTTAAATAGCAAAAAACTACAAAATCACAGTTTTTATTCCTGGTTTCTAAAACCGCAGTTTTTATTTCCGGTTTCTAAAACTGCAGTTTTTATTCCCGGTTTCGTGGTGTAGAACCGCAAATTTAATTTTCGGTTTTGAAAACTGGAAATTTTTTCTTTGGTTTTGGAGAGGAGGGAACCGGGATTTTTATTTGTGGAAAGGAGGCTTAAAACCGGAAATAAAGTTTGCGGTTTGGTCAGTTTTGGAAATACAGCGCAAAGGGGTGTAGATTGTGAATTTTTTGTTTAATAATTTTGGATATTAATAAAAATTTCGGCTATATGGCCGTCAATTTGAATTATATGTGATAATTAGGAGGAGGGTTCAAATGTTTTCAAATTTTGTCTCTATCATACGTTTAATTTTAAAATGTTAATAACTCAAAATTTAAATTATAAACGTTAAAATAAAACCGTTAGATGTGATCGATGTTATTTTCTTTGTGCTCTAAAAAAATATTACATTTCGATTTTGTTTTTATGTGAATCAATAAGTTAAAAAATCAACATTTAGAAATTATCCATATTAGTACATTTTTGCAAGCTCTTGATGATAACCAAAACAAAACTGAAATGTCATATTTTTTACACATGCATAAATAAAAATAATGTAGATTATATCCAACAGTTTATTTTGACTTTTAGGTTTTAAATTTAAGTTATTAAAGTTTATAAAGACACATGCAGAGACCAAAAAAATGAAGATATTTGAATCCTCGTCGATAATTAATTATCTTTGATGTCTTACAAGAATATGGCTAGATATATATATATATAGAGGAGGGTTCCAATGCCTCAATTTTTCATGCCTCCACCATGCCTCCATTTTTTAAAACTTTAATAACTCAAATTTAAAACTTAAAAGTCAAAATAAAACCGTTGGATATGATCTATATCATTTTATCTATGCACGTGTAAAAAATTATGACATTTCAATTTTGTTTTGGTTGTCATCAAGAGCTTGTAAAAAACGTACTAATGTGGATAATTTCTAGACGTTGATTTTTCAACTTATTGATTCACATAAAAACAAAATCAAAATGTGATAATTTTTTATGAGCACATAGATAAAATGATGTAGATCATATCCAACGGTTTTATTTTGACTTTTTAAGTTTTAAATTTTGAGTTATTAAAGTTTTAAAAATGGAGGCATGGTGGAGGCATGAAAAATTGAGGCATTGGAACCCTCCTCATATATATATATATATATATATATATAAAGATAGGCTAATGTCATAACGTTATAACTTCGGCCCGAAGTTATAACGAGTCGTTTTTGCAATTTCAAAATCCAAACAACCGATCCGAACCGTTCAACATGTTCTCTATATTGAAATGTGCTTGGAGACCAAATTTTATATTTTTTGGAATTTTTTTGCTATTTATTAAGCCACTTTGAAAATACTGATCCGGTGGTCCAGAAAATTTTACTGTTTTTTACTATTCACATCAGATCTGCGATTTTCAAATTGACTTAATAAATAGTAAAAAAATTCCAAAAAAATGTAAAATTTGGTCTCCAAGCACATTTCAATATTTAGAAAAAGTTGAACGGTTCGGATCGGTTGTTTGGAAAACTAATAAACGACTCGTTATAACTTCGGTCGAAGTTATAACGTTATGACATTAGGCTATCTCTATATATATATATGTATATATATATATATATATATATTTTGCGGAGAAAATGCCCGTAGGCTTGTATTGAACACCAAAAAAGTTTTACAGGGCCATATCCATTACATGCCTAGCAGGAAATTTAGTATAAAGAAAAAGACCCTTAGTAGCTTCTAATTAATCTAATGGAAATCTGGGAATAAAGGAAAGGTAAAGCCCAGGTGGTTCCACTGCTCCAGTCTTCCTTAATTTCTTTGCCAGTTGGTCAGCCAAAGGGATTTGGCTTCTTGATACGTGGCAACATGTGAAATCAGCCCTTCTCCTAAACATTAATTCTCCATACCTCCAAAACCTCCGTGTATATATGCTCGCCAATCAGAGTGCATGCATGGGTGGATTAGTATATATTCTGGCAAATGGAAGCTAGATAATGGTTGTCACTTGTCAGTTTGGAACACCCAAGTGTTGCACATATTGTAGGGCATCCTAGCTTCATGGCCAACGCCTCAGCTTGCAATGATGAGCATGCACGCACCCCGGCATGCTGATTTGTATGCCACTAAATTTTGGCCTCTATATAACACAAATTTACCCGGTACCCCCTAACCAATCCTGTGTCCAAGAGCCATCTGTTATGCGTAGAGCTACATCCCCTTCTTCCTTACTCATGTCTCCAATCCGCCCCTGCAGCTGCGGTTGGGTAGCCATAACTAAACTCCAGACCCATGCAGCTACTCGGTGGTTTTTTGCTATGAGTATTTCATTTTGAATATCCTGGACATACCTGGAGAAGACTTGACCTGATGTTTGTTTTCCTCCATATGTGAGATCGTTTCTACTGCGCCAAATTCCCCAGTATACAGCTGTAAACTGTTTTCCCACTGATCATCAGATCTAGAGTATTTGCGAAGCTCTTTCTCTAATAATTAAGTGAATAGAGCCCGTCATGGCATCAGACCTTACCGCCACAGCTGACCCATACCAGCAAGATCTGGCAAATGGACAATGAAAGAAGGTGTGAATGACGGTTTCATCCCCTTGCATTGCTTACATACCAAGCAACCTCTATCTACTGCAATTTCCCTTGAGGCCAGAATATCAAATTAAGAGAGGCAGGACATGCATTATGAGCCATTTTCTAAAGAAACATTCTGATTCTGGGCGGGACACAACCTTTTCTTCAAATCACCTTCCAGACCGTTGCTTGTCCTTCCCAGTTAGCCAATACACTGAACAGCTAGATATATTATTGCATATAATGGTATTATGTAAATTTTACTATAGAAGCGTGGTGAAAGAAACCGGAGGATAAAAATGCAGACTGACATATACTGCTACGGCCACAATAATTACAGCACCAATGCACCATACTCCGACATTTTTATTAATATCCAAAGTTTAATAGAAATTAATTAATATACCCACATCTCCTGAGTATTTATAAAAATATTCATACTTGATACGTCCTATCTCGGGGGATGAGGCCGTATGGAAAGTTGGGTTGAGCTATATTCGCCCTGCCAAAGGGTGGCAGGCCGAGGTATAGATCGAGTTAGGAACTCGAGGTGTGTTGTGAGAGATTCGGACTCTGACCTGTATGATCTCTCTCTTAGTTGGAAATTGTGTCCCCTCTTTCATGGAGATTACTGCCTTATATAGTCCAGCCATAACTGCTATCTCGGGTGTTTATGGGGAACGTGGGCAGTTATGTCAACCGTTACTGGGACGTGGGCATTAAGCTAGTCGTTTCTGGAACGTGGGCATTAAGCTCGCCGTTTCCCCGGCTATCCCGTATGTCGGTTGGCGTGGGCCTATATTAAGGCTCTGGTTTGGGGCCGGCATATTGGGCCCCGGCTTAACGAGCTTTTTGAGCTTTTTCATATGACGTCGGGTTGGCCTTGTAAAGGTCCGAATCCCAGTCTTTCATGGCCCAGTTTGGAACAGGTAAAAGGGCCTGTGGAACATGGCCCTATCATTAGCCCCCGAAGTCGGAATGCATCAGCGAGATGCTTTCGACTTGAGGGTGAATAACTCATAAAACATACTTTATTAAATGTTATCTATATCATCTTGGGTTTAAGACATGTCGGTCATCTATCCCGGACACGTAACCCGAAGTTAATGTGTTATCATAGTGAGTAACCTGAGACAACTAAGCGTACTTAGTGTCGAGGATTTTTTTTTTTTTTTTTTTTAGTGTGCTAGTGATGCTGTAATAACTCGGGGTAACATATGTCGGGTACATGTCTTGTTACAAACCCAACAATTAATGTGTTAATATATACCAATCTCGGTATGTATCCGACAATTGATGTGTTAACATACTTGCCCCAACATGGTTTCCGAGTTAGTCAAAGATCAATAAAAGAAGTGAATCATAGAAATGATAAATAATCATTGATATCATAAAAACAGAACAAGCCTAAATATATAAGAAAACATCGAAATCATACAACACCTCGATCGAGTAAAATATCAAAATCATACAATGCCTATTTATACTAAACATGAGACATGATTTAATGCAGTGCCTGGAAGTATATTTCGTGGTCCATGCTCAGCAAAAAGACGGGTGTGATGTCTTTTCTCGGACCACTTATACCCTCTCATTGTCGGTGTCTTCAAAAAGATTGTCGGCGTCGAGTTCATCTTGGGTAGCGGTGTACAAACTCGGGCCTCCAGTATTGCGGGATAAACACCCAGGACATTTCCAAAACCGACGACGAGGGTCCGACCGACCTTGGATGTCGTAATGGGTGAAGCAACTCCACTCATAGCACCCCCGACATTTCACCATCTCGTGCTGGGCTTCTTTGTCACGGCAGATGATGCATCTACGCAACTTGGGCTCGAGATCGAATTTATAAATGTCGTTCTCGTCTTCCTTGGTGAACGAGGGTGCGTTAGCAAGGGTGAGGTCAATAAGGTCACCGATTTGGAAGTCCTCATTCGCGAGCATCCAATCCAAATCTTTCTCGGGAAAATGTTGGAGGAGGGCCCATCTCTCAGGCCGAGATAGGGCCCGTATTGTGTCCCGAGAATGTCGAGGATTAGGGGGAGGTATGTTGCGGCCATGCCTTGATGGTTGGACATCGCGACTTTGACCACGATCAAGGAGTGTATTGTTTTTGGAAACAACTCTCTTGATAGGCATCTCGGAGGTTTTAAGGAAGGAGAAAAAGACAGAGGAAGGATGCGCGACTGACATATGAGCAGCCGGCTATTTATAGGCGTTATCGGCGAAGGTTGCCATAAATACCGTGGGCCATATTGCCTAAACAGGTAGCCGCCAGCTACTAGCCATAAATGTCATTGGGCGTTGTGTAAGTTATACGACATGACAGGCTTTCGGCGTTTCCGAGGTGGTCAAACTGACTCACGTTAGACGGTATCAAGTAGTAATGAAATGCCTATGCGAAATATATATTAATCAAAACAACACGAGGTAAAGACCTCGGCTGAAGGTTACAACATAAGCAGATAAGTAAATTTTAAAAATTGACATCTAATTAAAAACAAAAGGCGGGCTATTCCCGCAATATTCTATATATAGCTAAGGCTATTCATGGCGGGAGCGCTTGGCTCGGTGTTCTTGATCAAGGCATCTTCTGCAGGTGAAGGATATGAAGCGTGGATCGCCATGGTTCCGAGGTGATCTACGGGCTAAGGACCCGGGATGAAAAACTTCTTCGCATCCGTCACAATGGAACATGTGCCGATAGTTCCCTCTGGATCGGCAAATGGCACATCTATCCCATGCTAATGGGTTGTCCTCGTCTTCCCTCGGGTTAATTGGGGGTGGCTCATTGTGGATCTCGGGGTTCCGATGTTGGGGAGATGGGTGTGGTGACGGAATGTCTTCCCTTTCCTCCTTAACCTCGTCCTTCATATTTTTGTTAGTTGCCGTATTATTATAGTCCGAGTTGGACGGTATAATTGGGATCGCCGGATGTTCCGTTAAAGAGAGACGGAGGTAGTATATATAGTATGTCGGCATTAATTACTTTGACGCCTCGTCTTCCGTTAACCGTCGTCAGTCGTCAAATCAGCTGTCAAATCAGTCATAAGGACGGGGTTATGGCGCAATCCCCGCATGACACCTGGCATTCTTCAGCTCGGTTCGAGCCCGATGCGCGAAAATCGAGGCGTCGTTTGGCGGCTCCTTTTCGAAGTTCGCACAAGTACCGAGCGGAAAAATAGAGACCCTTATATATATCTCATCCCGTCTCATTCACTCATTATCGTTTATCGTGAGTGAATTGATCTCGGAGCCATAGAGCGAAAGTATTTTTGGTGATAGCGGAGCGAGTTCAGAGTGTTCAGGAGATCTCAGAGAAGACATCATCCGAAGATCGCGTTGACAAGAAATCTCAACATAAGGTAATTCTTTACCATCTCGGTAGTCGGCCTTATTGATTAAGTTTATTTGGAACTGTATATGAATATTTTCGAGGTCAATAGTAATGTAGTTAACCACAAAAATATGGTAATGTTATCAACCTTAGGATTAATGACATACTCTCGGCAATTGATGTGTATGTGATAAGTCGGTAAATATAATGCCTTAGAAACAAAGAATAGTGGTTAGCTAAGCCAATCCTGTTTCTTCGTTAATTTAGAAATGGCCGAAGAACAAGAAGGATCTCGGGATTCGTCGTCGGCTACTTCGGGGGAACAGTCCCCGTTTCCACAGTAGGTTTTTCACCCGGGTAGGGGTAAGGGCATTCATGGTGTGACCCCTACTAACCCCGAAGCTTCGGAAGAAGCTGAAGGTGAACAATATAGCGAAAGATATGGGGAACACGAAGAAAGTTCGCCTCGGGGTGAACTTGTTGAAGCCTCGGCGGGAATGTCTCGTGAACCTTTGGAGCCCCGAAAAAGAAATCAGAAACCAAAGGAAAAGGCGGTTCCCCGAGATGGTTACAGTGGTGATCTGGTGTTCCTAGTATCTGCTAGTATTCCACTAAAACTAGTCGTTCAATGTGAAGCTTATGCAGACGCTTTTTATGATGAACTTGTGCCCGAAGATGACAGAGAAAAATATCCTCGGGATGCCCTCAAGCTGGCCGCTCCGGGTCCTGATGACCGAGCGCATGACTCAGGTCGTGGGATATGCCTGTACTGGAAGATGCCGAAATGTGGCTTCAAAGTCAGGGTATCTAAGTTTGTACGCGAGTCTTACGACACCTCGACGTAGCCCCAGCACAATTGACTGCGCCCGCATGGTGTTATATCATGAGCTTCAAATATCTGTTTGATATGATGCCGGAGTTGAAGCCGGACTTTCCAAGTGTAGGGTTGTTCTTTCATTATTTCACTCCTTTATACAACAATGAGAGCCATCTCGCAATTCGGAAGCGTGGTAAAGTTGCGTTGTTTGACAAACTGTCGAAGGCGGACGATTGGAACCACGGTTGGGTATACCTCGCGAATCCTAATGATTTGCCATGCTTCAAAGGAATACGGAGGGATTGGCGTCCTTTGAACAAGGAAAGTCTCATCCCGCGTCCCCCCCCATCCTTAACCTCAGATGAACTAAAAGTCGTCCGAACTCTTGACAAATATTTTACAAGTTAGTTTTTTGTTTTTCAGTTCGTACTAACATATCTTTGTATCGTATGTCGCAGGTCGCGGTTTTATGGCATTACCTTGGAAGGCTGTTCGTCCAATTCCTATCTTCGCTAATCCCGAGGATGGTTTTGTTAAGAAGACATTCCGAATACCTCCAAGTCGGGTTCCGCAAAGGTTCGGAAGGCCCCGAAGTCAGTTCCTACTACTGCTACAGCGGCTCTCCCTAAGTCGTCTTCCAAATCCAGTGCCAAGGGTGCGAAGGGTAGTGCTTCTGGCTCCTCCCAACCCGGGGCATCGCGAAAGAGGAAGGAGACTTCCATTGACCCCCCCTTGCGCTTAACGAGGCAAGAGAAGGGAAAAGACGCGGTGGTGGAGGAACCTGAGCCTAAGAAACAAAAGGCTCAGTCCGATATTGCGTTGGTGACACCCAAGGTCACTCCAAAGGAACCTTCGCAAGCCGAGGTTGACGCTGCTGAAGCGGATTTGGAAAGAATCATTGAAGAGGCAGCTGGTGACATGTGGAATCCCTCAGAGGAACACAGAGCGTTTCTTGAATCGCAGCTTTCTGAACAAGGGCGACGCACTGGGTTCGTGTGGGGAACAGGGATTTCCCAGGGGTTCCCCGACAGCTTTTTAGGCTATCTTCCCGGGTATTCTCGGATGCAAGAAGAGGAAGATCACCCCGAGGTCCGGGCCGCGTATGCTCGGGAAACGTTCAGACTCACGACCACTAAATATCAAAAGAAGTGGGCTGAGGAAAATCCCGATCAAGTCGTAGGCCAGGTTTTGAGGTCGTTGCATGACGCCGGGGTTTATTTTGGGTTCCTCAAGGATTCGCTGAATAGTGAGAAGCGCGGTGCTCTTGTTGTCACAGCTGATCAAGAGGCGCTAAACAGGGCGATTTTAGAGAGGAACCATTTTCTACAACTGGCGCAGCAAAAAGATAAGGAAAGAAGGGTAGCCACTGGCCAAGCTGCCGTGAACTCGGCAAAATATGAGCTGGCGTGTATCACGGGCAGGAAGGCTGATGCCGAGCGCCAAGAAGCCGAGATAAAGGCGAAGCGTTATAAACGCAAAGCCGATAAGTTCAAGGGTAAAATTGAGGATCTCAAGTCCGAGCTCGAGGCCCGGACCAAGGAGGCAGAGGAAGCGAGATCCGAAAATGTCCGACTAAAAATCGAAATGCAGGATTTGCAAAAGAACACACTCAGGCGGTTTTTAGGCAGCAAAGCCTTCGCCCAGACTGTCCCTTATGCTTGCCAGGACGTGATGACGCAAACCATTTATTTCTATCTAGATGAACTGGCAAATAATTACCCGTTCAAACCCGAGCATGTTGGTTTTACCAAAGTGGAATCCGAGAGACTTGTTGTCAAAGATCTCTCGGATTACGGCTGGGATGAAGAGAATGATGCACTGTTGAACCCGGATGGTACTTTGTTTTATAGGGAACTCGAACTTGAGAACCATCCGATTTCGAAGATTGTCCATCCTTGGCCTAAAGATAAGTGGCCTAAGCATCTGGACCTACCCGACAATGAAGCCGAGGAGGACTAGGAAGACACTCCTTCTGATAGCTCTTCCGAGGGTGAAAAAGAGGAAGCCGAGGTGGAGAATGTCGAGGTAGAGAATGCCGAAGTTGACAGTCTCTTACATCAATGCGGGGGGCAAGAGAATGAATCGGATATAAATCCTTTTAACTCTCCGCGTGATGGAGGAGATGTTGCTTCCGTGAGGCCGAATCCCCCTACTCCATGTAAGTAAAAAGTCCTATTACTACTATCACCGAAGCGTTTCATGCATGCTTCACCTAGCTAATCGTTTTTGTTTTGTTTGTAGGAAGGATGCAAGCAATGGATGCAACGTCGGCATGAGTAAGACCTTTGTACTCCTGAGGTGTGGGGAATTTTAAAGTTGTTGAAATGTATACTGTTTTTATTTGCACCCCCGAGATGTGGGGGTTATAACAGAAATTTTTGTAATCCAGTATTTGATACCCCCGGGATGTGGGGGTTTAATCGAACAATTTATCATTTATCTGCTTGACCGAAATTGAACTCTTTTAATCGCATGTTTCTTTGCCCAAAGTTGAATTCTTTTCTGTCGATTTTATCTCGGTTGTATGATACTATTTTCTTTGTGAACAAGCAAAATGTGCTTGATTGTATATCTTTTGCCCCCCTTTTTTTTTTCTTTTACATTGACAAAAATGGTCAATGTAGGGGGGGCAGGTAAGTCGCGCAAACGTATGCGTTACCCCGAAGGGTTTTCGATAAATGTTGTCGACATAATAAAATTCATGTTACTGGTGTAACAGTCGTCGTCCCTTAGGACTACATTAATTTTGTTGTGTATCTCGGGGGTATTATCCGAGACGCATTTCGTTGCCATAAGAGGCTTTCGTTCGTATATCTCGGACCCAATAAATGAAACACATTCATAATTAATACTGTATATATATTGATAAAAAAGCTTAGAACCAAAATTTGCATCTTGGTCTAAGTGACTACATTGAATAAAAAACATAGGCTTATCTCGCCCTGAATACCTCGCGGTCAATAAAAACGACATAAAAAACGACATACATTAAGTGTAGAATTTACGGAGATGGCAAGTGTTCCATGGACGAGTAAGTATAAAACCGCTCGGATCTTCCAATTCGTAAGCGCCTTTACCTCGCGGGCGAATGATCTTAAAGGGACCTTCCCATTGAGGGGCAAGTTTGCTTACATGTTTGCCAGTTGCTTCCACAGTTTTGAGTACCAAGTCACCCGGCTAGAATTCCCGAGGTACAACGTGTTTGTCAAATGCACGTTTAACCCTGCGCTGATACTCCATGGTGCGGATGCGGGCCTTCTCCCGACCTTCTGTGATGAGGTCGAGTTCCGCAGTGCGTGCATCGCGGTTGTTGTCAGTGGAATATGTCAAAGTACGGAGAGATGGTTCCATCATCTCAATTGGAGTGACTGCTTCCATGCCGAACACCAGAGAGTACGGAGTTTGCTGCGTGGCTTCTCTAGGTGTAGTGCGGTAGGCCCATAGAATTCCATCAAGTATGTCGGGCCAATTTTTTTGTTTTCAGCAACTTTCTTCTTGAGGCCATCCAGAATAGTACGGTTTGTGACTTCTGCTAAACCATTGCTAGCAGGGTGGCTGACCGAGGTAAAGTTGTTCTGAATGCCTAGGTTGGAGAGGAACGTCATAGTGCGTGCTGCGTTGAACTGTGTTCCATTGTCCGAGATGAGGGCATGTGGTATGCCAAAACGACAAATGATGTTTCGCCAGATGAACTTCTCTGCTGCTGCGGCAGTGATAGTTGATAACGCTTCGGCTTCGACCCATTTAGTGAAATACTCGACAGCTACGATAATCCAACAGCGTTTTCCGATAGCTTTGGGAAATGGCCCGACTATGTCTATCCCCCATAGGTCAAAAGGCCAGGCTCCCGAGATGGATATCTGATCGTAGGCCGGGATGTTGCTCAACTTGCTGTGGTATTGACATCGCTCGCATTTTCGGACTAAGCTTGCCGTATCGTGTTGCATGGTTGGCTAATAAAAGCCGGCTCTGAGGATTCGTTTGGCAAGAGTTTTCGCTCCTTGATGGCTGCCGCAGACGCCTTCATGTACCTCAGATAGCATTTTTGAGGCTGTCTCCTCATTGATACACTTGAGCCAAGGTCACACGTACCCCCTTTTGTAGAGGTGGTTGTTGAATATAGAGTACATTGGTGCGATCATTTTTAATCGTCGGGCTTCCAACTGATCAGTGGGGAGAACTCCGGTGTTAAGGAAATTCCACATCGGGGTGAACCAGGACTCACCGGGTTCCCTGATGGCGAGTACGGCTATGGTGTTAAGGGTGATGCTGGATTCAGGGACATCCATAACAATCACGGGTCGATCTTTGTCAAGGTTGCCCGCGGCGCCAAGTTTGGACAAAGCATCGGCTTGGTAGTTCTTGTTGCGCGAGACATGTTGGATATCAACTTCGTTGAAATGGCTCTTGAGCAGGTGGAACTGCTGTCGGTACTTGCGCAACTTTTCATCCATGACTCGGCATTCATCGTTTATCTGTTTGACCGCTAACTCGGAGTCACTGCGAAGATGAACTTCGCGGGCGCCCAATTCTTTAGCTAGCTTAAGGCCTGCTATCATGGCTTCATTTTCTGCGGTGTTGTTTGTTACTGGAAATTGAAAATGGAGAGCATAATTCAGGGTTTCCCCGTGTGGACCAGTGAGGGATACCCCGGCTCCAGCCCCCTGTAACGAAGAGGCGCCATCAACATGGATTATCCAACGTCCCTCAGACTCGGGAGGAACTCCGGAATATTCGACAATGAAGTCGGCGAATATCTGGGATTTCAGAGCATTTTGAGGGTGGAAAGAAATATCAAACTCGGACAATTCGAGCGCCCAAGCTAACAATCGCCCGGACGAATCGAAATTTCCGAACGCCTTCTTGAGTGGGATCCCGGTGTAAACCTTTATGGAATGCGACTGGAAATAAGGTCGCAGCTTTCTTGCGGCTATGACGAGAGCATATGCTGCTTTTTCGATCTGGGAATACCTAGTTTCGGCATCCCGAAGCACATGAGAGACGAAATAAATCGGCTTCTGATCTCGTCCCTCTTCCCGAACAAGGGCAACACTTACCGCATGACCCGTTGTTGCCAAGTACAACACCAGGATATCACCCGCGGTCGGCCTGCTAAGACATGGTGGATTAGCGAGGTAAGCTTTGACTTTTTCGAAGGCCGTGGCACACTCCTCTGTCCATTCAAATTTGGCTGACTTACGCATGGCTTTGAAGAAGGGGAAACAGACGTCCCCGGATCTCGCGATAAACCTGTTGAGGGCGGCCAACTTGCCTGTGAGGGATTGTAACTCTTTGAGGTTCCTCGGTGATTTCATATCGAGGATAGCTTGCGATTTGGAAGGATGAATCTCAATACCTAGCATAGAAACCATGAAACCAAGGAACTTACCACCGGTTAGACCGAAAAAACTCTTCTTTGGGTTGAGTTTCATGTTGGCTGAATTCAGTGTCGCGAAGGTTTCTCTGAGATCTCGGACATGGTCGAGGTCGGACATGCTCTTGACAAGCAGGTCATCCACGTATGCCTCTACATTTCGTCCGATCTGGTCTTGGAATACAGTGTTGACCATACGCTGGAACGTGGCTCCAGCATTGCGCAACCCGAAAGGCATAACCCGGTAGCAATATAGCCCCGAGTTAGTAGTGAAAGCAGTTTTTTCCTCGTCGTCTTGGCTCATCCGGATTTGGTTATACCCGGAGAACGCATCCATGAAACTGAGATAGGCATGTCCCGAGGTGGAGTCGACCAGTTGGTCAATTTTGGGCAAAGGGAATGGATCCATGGGGCATGCCTTGTTTAGGTCAGTGTAATCGATACACATACGCCAGTCGCCATTGGACTTCTTGACGAGTACGGGATTGGCTGTCCATTCGGGACACTCGACATTCCTGATAAAACCAGCTTCGAGAAGTTTCTGTACTTCGCGTTTCACGGCTTGCTGCCGTTCTTCCCCCATGTTACGTTTCCTTTGCCTAACTGGTTTTGAGCCCGGCTTAATATGTAGTCGGTGCTCCGCTATTGACCTCGGAATTCCGGGCATGTCGGCTGTGGTCCAGGCGAAAACGGATTGGTTTTCTCAGAGGAAGCTGATTAGCTCTTCTTTTGCCTGCCCCTGGACTGCCTTCCCGATGTTCAGTGTGTGGTCACCACTTAGATCGAGTTGTTCGATTTCGTCTGCGGGTTCAAGGGGAGCTTTTGCATCAGTTTTATCAACTGGATCTAGTGCCAGGTCGGTGTTTGGAGGTAAAAAGTCAGTACTTGAACGCAACCGCTGTTGGTTGGTTTTGGCGTCAGATTGATCGACCTGGTGGACAGAGCCCCCTTGACCTTGAACAGACATCATGTAGCATTCACGTGCCACCTGTTGTTCGCCACTTTCTTCCCCTATCCCGTTATCGGTATGGAACTTGATCTTCAGGTGTGAAAGGGAAATAACGGTGCCAATTTTGTTCAAGGTTGCTCTTCCTAGGATTGCATTGTACGCAGAAGGAGCATTAACGATGAGGAAGTCTACCATGACCTCCACCGTACGAGGGGACGTGCCAAATGTCACTTTGAGTGGCATCATACCCCGAGGCCGAAGGGCATCTCCCGTAAAGCCTATCAAAGGCGAGATATGCTGTTGGAGGGCGCGAGTGTCGAGGCCCATTTGCGTGAAAGCCGGCAAATACAGGATGTCCGCTGAGCTTCCCGTATCGACTAATACCCTCTTAACCCGGTGAGTATTGATTTTGAGGTTCAGTACCACAGGATCATCGTGCGGGCTGGAAATCTCACCTAGGTCCTTCTCGGAGAAAGATATCGCTTCCTCGGATCGAGGTCGCTTTTTGTCGGTTTCAACCTGCAAAACAGCGGGGTATGGTTTTCGATTGTCGCGAGGTAAGATTCTTCTGATGGTCCCGCGATGACCACCACTGATCACGTTAATGACAGGGCTGCTCTGCCGTTCTTGGTGTCTAGTTTCGGGACCATCCCTGGTGTGAGGACCGGCTTCCCCAACTCGGGGTCCTGTATAGTCCTGTATGTAAGGAATGGGTTTCTTGAAAATCTTACCTTTGCCGTTGTACTTCCTGGAGAATTTTCTGAAGAAGTCGGGGTTGATGAACTCGATCAGCTTACCCTCTCGGGCTAGTCTCTCCAGGATGTTTTTGAGTTGAAGGCAATCCGCAGTGGAATGCCCATTGAATCCGTGGTACTCACACTTCTGGGAGTTATCTTGTACCGTAAAAATGTCTTTAGGCAAAGGCGGAGGAAGGTCGAACATTTCCTCTACGATATTGTACATCTCGTGCCGCTTCTTGGTGAGAGGTGCGTATCTCACGATGTGTTGTCGGTATCCCTCAGTGCCAGATTTGTGCTCTTGCTCGGTTGATCGGTTGGGTTGGTTTCTCCGAGGTTCTCTTTGGTTGCGAAACCTGTCCTGAGCTGGCTGTCTGTTAGTTTGGTGACGGGGAGATCGAGATCTAGGCCTCGCGGGACTCCCGTTGTCGTCCTCGGCACGGATGTAACCCTCCGCAAAGGTTACAAACTCCCTCAAAGTGGTCATCTTCTTCATGTGAGCTTCATAACGCAAGGTTCCTGGACCCCCTTTGCGGAGTCCTTTCTTGATTGCGGCTAAGGCGAATTCTTCATTGAGGTTCTGAATTCGCCGAGATGCCTGTATGAAACGGTTGACAAACGCACATGTTCTTTCGCGCTGTCCCTGGACAATATCCAGAAGCATCTCGCACGTGGCTTGCGGTGGTTTAATGATCGTGTATCTCTCCAAGAACAGTTTCGCGAAGTCCTTGAATTTGTTGATGGACCTTCGAGGTAGCGTCATGTACCAGTCCCATGCTTCCCCAGTTAAGCAAGTGGTGAAGACACGGCACATGATGGCATCGGTGGCTCCAAGGAGGCGGAGTCGCTCAAGAAATCCGTACACAAAGTTGTGCGGATCCTGTGTGTCGCCGCTACCCCGAAAGCTTGGAAGGGTCGTCGGATACTTGAAATCCGTCATTGATTGGCGGTAGATGTCTCTGGACAGGGGGCCATCCTCGATTCCCATAGGCCGAGAGTAGGTGCCTGTCTTCTGGGATTCGAGTTCGGCTAGTTTGGCCGCGAGTCTAGTTTGGATCAGCTCTTCAACTTGAGCCATGTCGATACCTCGGGTTGGGGTAGGTGATCGCCGGTTCCTTCTTCGGTCATCGCGGCGAGCTCTATCCCGACCTCGGGGTGGGCTTCGCTCGCGTTCTTTGCGGGAGTGAGATTGTGCTCTACGGGATGGTCTGGGCCCTCTGCCGTGATTAGCTGATTCTCGCTTGTCGTTGTGGTGAACCTCGGGACCTCTGGGGTGTGGCAGTCTTTCGGGATCAGGTTCCCTGTTCTCATCCTGCCCTTCCGGCCGTCTTCTTTCATCGGGATGTACCCCTGTTGGCAGAACATTTTGGCCTGCGTTCGGACTGGACCTGTTGTGCTGATGGAGTAGGTGTATCTGTCTGGTTACCAGTTCGGACCTGTACAAATTCTGGGTGCAGATTTCTTGGAGAGACATTTGCCGGTAGACTGTGGACACGGTATGCTGACAAAGGTCGCGGTATAGGTGCGGTGGGCGGTACGGTCTGGTGTATAGGTCGCGGTGGTACTTGCTGAGAACACGGTATTGGACCTGTCATGGGATATATCCCGTGAGCGCCTCCCGGGCCCCATTGCCCAGAGGGTGTGACATAGGGATACTGGGGAGCCGTTGGTGTGTAAGGTGTGTAAGCGGTCGCGCCGTAGTGATACAACGGCGTTTGCTGAGGATAATATGGTATGTAAGGTATCTGATAGGTACCAGTTACGGGGTTGTGCTCGGTGTAGAGCGGCCTAGTCGTGTTCCCTTCGGTAAAAGAAGGTCGATGGGTGATGTCGGGGCCTGTGTGGCGAGACTGTGCAGGTTGGGGACCAGGGGGTCGTATCATTGAGCTACTTGGCCTCGCCCCTAGAGGCTGACTGTGGGAGGTGTTTCCCGTAGGCGGGGTTACCAAAGGAGGGGGTGTGATCGCTACTCCTGGCGGGATCGTTACCCCTGGTGGAAGCGGGATTGATGTGTTTGGTTGAGCCATCCAATTCTCTGTGTTCGAGCTAGGCGTGGCCCCACGGTGGTTGATACGTCCTATCTCGGGAGATGAGGCCGTATGGGAGTTTGGGCTGAGCTGGATTCGCCCTGCCAAAGGATAGCAGGCCGAGGTATGGATCGAGTTAGGAACTCGGAGTGGGTTGTGAGAGATTCGGACTCTGACCTGTATGATCTCTCTCTTAGTGAAAATTGCGTCCCCTGTTTCATGGGGATCACTGCCTTATATAGTCCAGCCATAACTGCCATCTCGGGCGTTTATGGGGAACGTGGGCAGTTATGTCAGCCGTTACTGGGACGTGGGCATTAAGCTAGCCGTTACTGGGACATCGGCATTAAGCTAGCCGTTTCCCCGGCTATCCCGTATGTCGGTTGGCGTGGGCCTATATTAAGGCTCTGGTTTGGGGCCGGCATATTGGGCCCCGGCTTAACGAGCTTTTTGAGCTTTTTCATATGACGTCAGGTTGGCCTTGTAAAGGTCCGAATCTCAGTCTTTCATGGCCCAGTTTGGAACAGGTAAAAGGGCCTGTGGAACATGGCCCTATCAATACTGGCCATGGCCGGTACCCAATTTAATCAACTACCGGCAAGAAAATGGTTGGTACCTTGTTTAATCTATTACTGGCCAAAAATGACCGGTACTTTTAATTTCTATTTTTTTTATTTTTTAGCTGTTTTAGGATTTATTGTAGTATTTTCTATTTAGATTTTATGTTGTAGTATTTTTTATTGTTGTATTTTTTTTGTTTAGCATAATTATGATAATTTATTTTATTTTAATATAATTTAGCGTAACTTAGTTTAATTTAGCATATTCAACACAGATTATTTTATTTTAGTACAATTTTCATTAGTTTAAATTAGTATAATCCTGATAATTTATTTTATTTTAGTGTAATTTTGCGTAAGTTAGTGACGAAAAAAGATCTAAAAAAATATAAAATAGTACTATAAAAGCACACATTAAAAAGAACCGAAATATAAGATAATCCAAACATAAAAACACCAAACATAGTATACTAAATATAAATAGTACAAAACAATCACCGCAACGGATCGGGGGACCATCGCTCAGCTGGTACTCCAGCGTTTGCTCAAACCGACCAGACTCTCTCTCTATGTAACAACATCAGCCTCGGCCTCGCTGCGTATCCACTCAGCGATATCCCAGACTGCGTCATACGTCAGCCTAGAGATTGGCTGGGGTGTACAGAAGATGGATGCAGCGAACTCATCCTTATACAACTGGTCGTACGGTGTCCACTGAACAAGATCTGCTGATCAGAGTCAAAATGATAATGAATTATGTAGGGTTTTGACTTAGGTTTTGCATATCATCTCACACTTATATTTAATTAATTAGAGAAAAATGCTACTGTCACCCTTCTTTATGTTTTATTGCAGAAAACAAGTTTTGAGACTATTTTACATCAAATAGAGTAAGAATCGGGTCAATCGGATAAGCGACGTTCATCGACTAAGGCTCTGTTACGGCCCGTATTGCCTAATACGGACCTAGCCGGATACGGACCAGGAGATAGCACAATACGCATTAAACCCTTTAGCGACATAGTCTCATTACAGACCGTACCAGCCAGTACGGTCCGTAACCAAGGCGCCCTTTGGGGAATAACTGCTAACAGCTGTATCCAGATCATGTTTCTTGGCCTCCACTCAACTCCAACGTCCCTTCACTCCTATATAACACCCTGGACAGAAGAAGAAATCATCTTTGTAATTTGGGTTAGATTTGATTAAGTGAGAAAGAGAGGAGTGATTGTAACAATGCCGTTCCGCGTGTAGAGTGCAGAAAGTTGCACAGCGGTGGAAGGTGTGTGCATATATTAAATGTCTCAAGGGTTCAATGCTCTCGATTTTCAAGACATGGGAGAGAACATCGAACTTGAAACATTCATTTCTTTCTACAATTTCTTTGGTTCACCCTCGACAGACCTACGGTTCATGATCAGTATATCGAGAGAGTTTATTGATCGTGGGGACGTTTAACTCCCAGCGGGCGCAAGCCCCCGCTGTTAATTACATCAGATGACCCTTCCAAGCCATACTGAATACCTCGTCCATTCCGGGATTTGTGCCTATTTGTTGTGAATCACTAGTGGAAAAACACAAATCAGGATCGGACCTACAGCCGATCCTGTTCCAGCCGATACAAGTAGTCAATCTAAACTGTATCGGTTAAACAACCGATACTAAAAGTTTGAATCAGGATCGGTTCTTTTAATAACCGATACAGATACTAACATCTGGATCGGCTGTTTACAAATAACCGATCCTAATGTACACTAATCTGGATCGGTTGTTTACAATAGCCGTTACTAATTATACTATCAAGATCGGACTTATAATTTTAGCCGACCCTGATTCATTCCTATCAAGATCAGATTTTTATAAATGTCCGACCCTGATTCTTTTTTTTCTTTTTTTTTTTTTGCGGAACCAACATTTTGTGAATCCAGATATAATGCACTATTGATATCTATATAGTCTATTTAAATCCAAGAAATTTAATATTATATATCAGAATAAAAAGAAAGAGGTCAGGATGCCCCATTTCATTTACCAGTAAAGTAATACATGACTAATTCTTACTAATGACACAAGCCAAGTAAAATACTATTTCTTAAACCAACTAAAAACCCAGTCTATACTACTAACTGAACTCTGAGACTTCAATGTGACTTCATTTTTCAATCTGCCTCCAGCACAAAAACAAGCACCACAAGTTGAAGGCAAAGTATCAACCTGCAAAAACAAAAGGGAATAAATTTAGATAAAAGCATATAGTTCAAAACTTGTATGCACCCATTGACTTTATAAAATCACAACTTCATAAAATCACAACAGAAGAGAAGTTAGAGAGAACCTATCGAAGATATTTGTTATAATATGGGTCTTTGTTCTTCTTGTATTGGCATCAAGTGTTACGTTAAAAAAAAAAAAAAAAAAAAAAATTGTGCTGCTGGACCCTAAAACGTCCCAGACGTTTGTTAAAACGTTCCAGACGTTTTCAAAATTGAAACTCGATTTTTCAATTCCTGCGAGTTTAGTTAGGTCGTTCCCAACGATTATAAAACGTTCCCAACGTTTTAAAACGTTTCAAAACGTTTGGCTCTGTAAAAATTTGATCAAAAACAGGATTTCTAAATCTTAGAATTTAATTAAAACGTTACAACGTTTTCGAAAACGTCCAAACGTTTTCTGGTATTTCCTGAACGATCAGGGTTTATTTTGCAAAATTCTCTCTCTCCCTTCATTTCATCCTGTGTGGTCCGATCCCCTTGTGCTTGTGTGTGTGTGTCCGCCAAAACAAAGAGAAAAGAGAGGGATCTTCCTTCTCCCTCCAAAAATCCATTAAAAGCTTTGAGAAATTGAAGGAAGAAGTGGAAAATCTTGATTATTTCTCTCTCTAGTGCTCCATTGGTATTTCCCTTTTCTCTCCTCTCTTCTCAAAATTTCGAATTTTTCTCCATTGTTAGGGTTTTGTCCTAAATCCAAAATTTGTGTATAAATTGGGAGTAATCCCTCCCCATTAAACTTCTATATTGTTCATTTGGCAATTTATTTCCCAATTTGTGCTAAATCTCGATTTTCTATCTAGGATTTGGTTCAAACCCGAAAATTGAGAAGAATTGTGATCAATCTAGTTTAATCCAACCAATAGAGGTGTTAATTGTGTTAATTGGGGTAGGCTTGGTTGAGCAAGATTTTGCGGGACCTTTCGGGACGTCCGAACCATAAGTGCGAGATACGCTCTTCGTAATCAGGTGCGGGGTTCTTGGACTTGTTTGATGTTTTATTTTCAAAAATTGAATTCTCTTTCGATTGTCATGTTGGAGTATTTGATTGTTGCATAAATTGAATTGTTTGATTCATGTGCATGACCCAATTCATTTAAACTGAATTGTTGTGATATGGTTGATTTGCATATTCGTATGGTTGTCATTTCGATTGTTATCTTATGATCTGATTTTGGTTGAAAGTAACCACAAATTTGTGGTTGTGAAATGATATGTGGATTGTGGTTATACATATTTTATATGTATATGGCTCGGTGGCATTATCCGTAGTGGTAATGCAAGGTTTATGGCTCGGTGGCATTATCCGTAGTGGTAATGTAACGTCTATGGCTCGGTGGCATTATCCGTAGTGGTAATGTGTTTGGATGGTCAATTGAATATTACGACATTAAGAATGATTTCCAATGAATTTTCATTATATGACTCTGAACCATACTTTAGTAACTGGTTAAGCCAAAGCTACTACAGATGGGTGTCTGATAAAGGGTCCAGCTCGGTGGAACATCTGTAGGTGTCTGTAACCCTACAGATGAGTGTTTGATAAAGGGTCCAGCTCGAAAGAACATCTGTAAGTGCTACCAGCTCTAGAAAATAAATAGGGTAAGCCAATATGCATTTCATTCGAATTTCATCTTGAAAAACTCCGTGAGTTGTGTTTCATTTGATTATTGTTGTGGAGCATATGCATACCTTTATATATTGATATAGAACTGTTAAAATGCTGTTGTATGGATTTTATTTTTGAAAATGGATTCTGATTGCAAGTCCAATAACCTGGTTGTGGCAAATTCGCACTGAGAATTTATTCTCACCCCCCCTCCCTTTGGGATCTTTTTACAGGTTACGGTATGGCCGGTTCTGGAGAGGCACACGAGTAGTAGGCCTTTGGTATATGTTACCATACTACCTTAGTACCTGTTTTGTTATTTGACTAGAGATATACTTAGGTTTTTGTTGTATAGATCTCTATGTCATACCTTATGGATAGTATCCGTATGAGATACATTTTGTATATTCTACTGTTACCAGACTTTTGTACCTGGATTATGTATATAAACTTGTTTTATATTCTTTTATTGTGCTATGATGAGTTATATCGTAATTGCCTTGTAAGCATACATGGAGTTGTATGCTTACGGCGGGGCTCTGTCACTACTAATGGCCGCGGGGTGTGACAGTTCTCTTTGGTGGTATCAGAGCCAGGTTTAAGCCCTAACCAGACTGATAGGATACGTGAGTGCGGTACGTTATAATTGGACCATCAAGATTAACGACTTATCTAGTATAGTAATAAGTAAATACAAACTTAATGAAATTCTTCTTCTTATTTAGAATTATGGAAAGACGTCGAGGTAGGGGACGACCCCGAACGAGAGATCTTGATAATATTCAGGATCCAATTATCGAACCAGCCGCACGTGGAGTTGAGACTGGACCTGCGGGGCCTAATGTTCAGGGAGCTGATCTTGGACCTAGAGGTGTGCAGGACCGGGATCGAGATTTAGACGAGAGGTTGATTGCGGCTTACGAGAGAGGTCGCCAGGCTGAGAGGCGTGATGTGGTACCTGAGGTTCACAGAGGTGCTCCTGAGGAGTTCAGGAGGTTGTACGACTCTTTCATGCGCCTTAATCCACCTCGTTTTGATGGCACTGGTGGGTATGCCATAGCAGAAGAATGGCTCGCTAATGTTGATAAAAAGTTGGTCTTATGTCGAGCACCTGAGGAAGATAGGGTGGAACTGGCAGAACAGCAGTTAGAGAGTGATGCAAGATTTTGGTGGGATGGAGTCAGACGTAGTTATGTTGGAGAGGAGGTAAAGATTCCGTGGGAGTGGTTTGAGCAACAGTTCAATCGACGATTTCTAAGTAACTTACAGCGAGAGGCATTGAGGAGGAAATTTCTAGATTTAAAGCAGAATGGGCGACCAGTGGCAGAGTATAACAATGACTTCCTCGGCTTGTCAAGGTATGCAGCGGATGTACGGAATGATGCTGAAAGGTACCGTAGGCAGTACCTGGATGGGTTGGATGGAGGTATATCGATGATAGTAGATACCCCAGTAGTTACCGAGCTTCAGATTTTGATGGATCATGCAGAGCAGGTAGAGATGCATGGTAAGAGGAGGAGAATGCAAATGACAGAGAGAAATATTAAGCAGAGAGAGGATCAGAACAGGCAGATAGTGAGGTCAAGGGGAGGTTCGTCGGCTGCTAGACCACCTCCTGGGCAGATTATGGCACCTAGACCACCTCCCAGACAAATAGCGACACCTGGATTCAGACCGGGTTTTGTTCCAATGTGGTGCCGTATATGCAACCAGGCTCATTATGAAAAAGATTGCAGACGTCTCAACCGTACATGCTTTACTTGTGGCAGCGGAGATCATTGGGCGAGAGAGTGCCCGAACGCTACATGGGGATTTCAGAGGGACAGTGGTGCTGGAGGACCTGCAGGACGTGGGCAGGGTGGATCACCATCCCGTGGTCGAGGTGTTCCTCAGTTCAGCGGAGGCAGGACTGGAGGACGAGTGTCTGCACATGCGCTTGGGGTGTCGGAGGTTGCACAGGACGTGACAGAGACTCTAGGTGAGGGTGATGACATGGTACCTCCTGATTCTCAGGCTGATGTGATGACAGGTATACTTTCTATCTCGGATCATAGTGCTTATTGTTTGATAGATACCGGGTGTAGCCATTCTATTGTATCGAAGGCATTGGTAGAGAAATGTCATTGGTCAACTGAGACTGGTAACCAAGTCCTTAGTGTTCAAACCCCTTTCGGTTCTACTGACCGAGCAATCACGATATGCCGAAACCGACGAGTCAGAGTTGATGGAAGAGATCTCGAGATAGACATGTTAGTTATGGATATTACCGGATATGATGTTCTATTAGGGATGGATTGGTTAACACGGCATGCAGCGACAATCGATTGCCCGCATCGCATGATCCATTTTGCATCTTCAAGAGGTATGTCATGCATGCTCAGATGTAGAAAGATTGGAGATTTAATGCCTTGTATTTCAGCTGTGGAAGTTAGGCATTTGATTGATTCCGGGTGCAGCGCATATCTGGCGGCGATAGTTTACACTACTACGGAAGTTCCCGAGATTTATACTATCCCGGTGGTTTCAGAATTCACGGATGTGTTCCCGGACGAGATAGTTGGACTACCACCCGAACGAGAAGTAGAATTTGGTATAGAATTGATACCAGGCACGACACCAATTTCTAAGACTCCATATCGCATGGCTCCTGCGGAATTGAAAGAACTCAAGGCACAATTAGAAGAAATGCTGGAAAGCGGGTTCATTAGACCAAGCACGTCTCCATGGGGTGCTCCCTTGTTGTTTGTGAAGAAGAAAGATGGAACCTTGCGGTTATGTATCGACTATCGCGAATTGAACAAGGTAACAGTCAAAAATAGATACCCGTTACCTCGCATTGATGATTTGTTTGACCAGTTGCAAGGATCTTTCTATTTACTCCAAAATAGATTTGAGAACGGGGTACCATCAGCTAAGAATACGTCCGAGTGATGTAGACAAGACGGCCTTCCGTACACGCTACGGGCATTATGAGTACTTGGTCATGCCGTTTGGGCTAACAAATGCCCCGGCCGCCTTTATGGATCTTATGCACCGAGTGTTCCATGATCTATTGGATTCTACAGTGGTGGTTTTTATAGATGACATATTGGTGTATTCGCGGTCACGAGAGGAACATGAGATACATTTACGAATAGTGTTGCAGAGATTACGAGAGCATCAACTGTTCGCAAAATTTTCCAAGTGCGAGTTTTGGCTTGATAAAGTGACATTTCTAGGTCACGTGATTTCAGGAGAAGGGTTGGCGGTGGATTCAGAAAAGATTCGGGCTGTGACCGAATGGAAGAGACCGGAGACAGTTACGGAGATTCGTAGTTTTCTGGGTCTAGTTGGGTATTACTGATGATTTGTACTCGGGTTCTCACAGTTGGCTAGTCCTCTCACGAAGCTGTTGCATAAGGGTGTGAAGTTTGAGTGGGGCGCCGCTCAAGATCAGAGTTTCCAAGAATTGAAGAGTCGATTGGTATCTGCACCGATTCTTGCAATGCCAATTACTGACAAGGATTATACCGTCTATACCGATGCATCTCGATCGGGTTTGGGATGTGTATTGATGCAAGATGAACACATTATTGCATATGCATCTCGACAGTTACGGCCGCATGAACAGAATTATCCGACACATGATTTGGAGTTAGCAGCAGTGATTTTCGCATTGAAGATTTGGCGAAACTATTTGTATGGAGCCAGATGCCGTGTCTACACGGATCACCAAAGTTTAAAGTATATTTTTACTCAAAGAGAGTTGAACTTGAGACAGAGAAGATGGTTGGAATTGATGAAAGACTATGATCTGGACATTCAGTATCACGCAGGAAAGGCGAATGTGGTAGCAGATGCGCTAAGCAGGAAGAGTCAGATAAATCTGGCATCTATTATTACAAGTGAGACACATCTTCTCGAGGAAATGCGAAGGATGAATTTATACGTGGGTGCATCCCGCGAGTTCGCGTTAGAAACGTCATCTCGTTGGAGTGGAGATAGAGCTAGTGCGGGTACATCCGCATTTGCATCTATTATTATGGCTGCGGTTGAGGTACGACCAGAATTACATGAGCGTATTCGAGTAGCACAACAGGAGGACCCTAAATGTCAGCAGTTTCGAAAACATTCTGAATCTGGTGAAGACTCACCTTTTCGACTCTACGAAGATGGTATCCTACGATTCCATGACCGTATATGCATTCCTAATGACTCGGAGTTAAAGAAGTTGATCCTATCCGAGGCACATGACTCGGGATATACCATTCATCCTGGTGAAGTCAAGATGTATCAAGATTTGAAGAGACACTTGTGGTGGCCAAAGATGAAGAGAAATGTTCAGAGCTACGTCGAGAAATGCCAAGTTTGTCAGCAAGTCAAAGCCGATAGACAAAAGAGGGGGGGCTACTAAAACCCCTTGAGATACCCGTATATAAGTTTGAATCGATTACCATGGATTTCGTGTCCGGTTTCCCGAGGACTGTCGGACGATACGACTCCATTTGGGTTATAGTGGATAGACTGACCAAAATTGCACACTTCATTCCACTACGGACTGATACAACCGGAAAAGAATTGGTTGATTTGTTCTTGCAATATCAATTTAAATACCATGGTTGCTCACGAAATATCATCTCTGACCGAGATACTCGTTTTACCTCGCATTTTTAGGGAAGTTTTCAAGAGTCCATGGGTACAAAGTTAAGATTCAGTACCGCACATCATCCGCAAACAGATGGCCAATCCGAGCGCACGATACAAACGTTGGAAGATATGCTTCGATCCTGTGCCCTAAGTTTCCGAGGCTCTTGGATCGATCACTTGTACTTGGTAGAGTTCGCATACAATAATAGCTACCATTCGAGTATCGGAATGTCACCACAAGAGGCACTTACGGGACAGCAGTGTCGCACTCCGTTATGGTGGGGACCCGCAAGTACGTACTCACCTACCGGACCCCAGATGATACAAGAAGTGGCTGAAAAGACAAAGGTTGTTTTGAGTCGGCTTAAATCAGCTCAAGAGCGACAAAAGAAGTACGCCGATGTTCATCGAAGACCGTTGGAATTTCAAGAAGGAGATCACGTGTGGCTTCGAGTTTCCCCTGTTAGGGGTGTGCATCGATTTGGTGTTTCGGGTAAGTTGAGTCCCCGGTATATTGGACCATTTCAGATCACGCAACGAGTTGGACCTGTGGCATACGAGCTTTCATTACCTCCCGCGTTGGACCGAGTTCATCCGGTATTTCACGTGTCACAATTACGCCGGTATGTGCGAGATCCATCTCATTGTATTGATCACTCCGACTTGCACGTCCGAGATGACTTATCCTATCAAGAAGAACCGATGCGGATATTGGACCGAAAGAACAACGACTTCGAAGCAAAGTGATCAAGCTTGTTCTTATACAATGGGGACGCCACTCGGATAAAGAAGCGACGTGGGAACTTGAGGCAAGTACACGTGAGAAGTACCCAGAACTGTTCGACACTTCAGGTATGCAATTCAGTTCAGAGGACTGAACTTTATTTTAAGGGGGGAGAAATGTTACGTTAAAAAAAAAAAAAAAAAATTTGTGCTGCTCGACCCTAAAACGTCCCAGACGTTTGTTAAAACGTTCCAGACGTTTTCAAAATTGAAACTCGATTTTCCAATTCCTGCGAGTTTAGTTAGGTCGTTCCCAACGATTGTCACAACCCCGCCGCCGGGCCGGGGATCGCGACAAGAGAGGCACCCTCGCATCCATCCTTCGTCCCGTCAACCTACGTCGCAAACAAAAACACAAAGAAACAAAACGGAATAAGCTACAAAGCTCAGTAACCGGTTATTTAACGACGCAGCTTCTCTATAATTGGCTTAATTAAACAACCATTCAAACAGACTGGATTAATCCACACAAATTCAAATTAAATTATGCCTGCATATTTAACGACGATAGCACCTGAGTCTAGGTTATCAGTAAAACAAATCACACAGTATTTGGAATGTCTCTCACAGACCATTCCCACATTCACAGTACACACAATCTCATCATTTCATAATCAAATTCGAACCTCAGACCCGCTATCCCGTTAAATATGCCTCATAATCCAATATCCAATTCAAATATCCAATTCAAACAAACAAAACGGAAACACAGATTATAGAGAAGTCCGGTTACCTGATAGCGATCAATCCAGAAATCCAATTCAAATATCCAATTCAAACAAACAAAATGAAAAGACAGATTATAGAGAAGTCCGGTTACCTGATAGCGATCAATCCAGAAATCCAAATCAGATTGCAATCAACAGTTCAGAATCAACGCGACGTAGTCAGAATTCCAATCGGACATGAAATCAAATCTTAATCAATATCAAAATATTTCTTTTATTTTTTTTCCAAATTTCCTTTACATTTCCTTCTCTCTTTCTTTCTTTCTTTTTTTTCATTTTTGGTCTCTGTTTAATTTTTCTCTTTCCGAATCAAATAAGGAGAATAGAAGCTTTAAAGGGTTTTGAGGGAATCATCACAAATGGGCCACGTGGCCAAGGGGTACCACGTAAAGGAATTAAGGAGGAAGGCATGAAGGCCGCATGGCTCTTTTGCCACGTTGGCTTATTTCTTGTCTTTTTTTTTTTTTTTAAGTTTTGCACTTTTACAATTAAAACCTATACATTTCTAATATTATAAATAAGTCCAAAATAATTAAAAATATATTTATTACCGGGTGTTACAAACTTCCCCCCTTTAAAAGAATTTTGTCCTCAAAATTCAAACAAATGATATTCAAATTGAACGAGACAGATCAAACAAGAATCAAATTGAATTATCAGACACTCAAAATTCAAACAAATGATATTCAAATTGAACGAGACAGATCAAGCAAAGTAGATAATTATCTTGAATCAAATCACTTTCAAGTAATTTTCATATCAAACTCATAAATCATATATCAAAATTTAGATTAGATACGGATAACAAATGGAACATGGACCCAAACACAGTCCGAGGAACGAATGCTCTGATACCAAAATTGTCACGACCCCGCCGCCGGACCGGGGCTCGCGACAAGAGAGGCACCCTCGCATCCATCCTTCGTCCCGTCAACCTACGTCGCAAACAAAAACACAAAGAAACAAAACGGAATAAGCTACAAAGCTCAGTAACCGGTTATTTAACGACGCAGCTTCTCTATAATTGGCTTAATTAAACAACCATTCAAACAGACTGGATTAATCCACACAAATTCAAATTAAATTATGCCTGCATATTTAACGACGATAGCACCTGAGTCTAGGTTATCAGTAAAACAAATCACACAGTATTTGGAATGTCTCTCACAGACCATTCCCACATTCACAGTACACACAATCTCATCATTTCACAATCAAATTCGAACCTCAGACCCGCTATCCCGTTAAATATGCCTCATAATCCAATATCCAATTCAAATATCCAATTCAAACAAACAAAACGGAAACACAGATTATAGAGAAGTCCGGTTACCTGATAGCGATCAATCCAGAAATCCAATTCAAATATCCAATTCAAACAAACAAAATGAAAAGACAGATTATAGAGAAGTCCGGTTACCTGATAGCGATCAATCCAGAAATCCAAATCAGATTGCAATCAACAGTTCAGAATCAACGCGACGTAGTCAGAATTCCAATCGGACATGAAATCAAATCTTAATCAATATCAAAATATTTCTTTTATTTTTTTTCCAAATTTCCTTTACATTTCCTTCTCTCTTTCTTTCTTTCTTTTTTTTCATTTTTGGTCTCTGTTTAATTTTTCTCTTTCCGAATCAAATAAGGAGAATAGAAGCTTTAAAGGGTTTTGAGGGAATCATCACAAATGGGCCACGTGGCCAAGGGGTACCACGTAAAGGAATTAAGGAGGAAGGCATGAAGGCCGCATGGCTCTTTTGCCACGTTGGCTTATTTCTTGTCTTTTTTTTTTTTTTAAGTTTTGCACTTTTACAATTAAAACCTATACATTTCTAATATTATAAATAAGTCCAAAATAATTAAAAATATATTTATTACCGGGTGTTACAACGATTATAAAACGTTCCCAATGTTTTAAAACGTTTCAAAACGATTGGCTCTGTAAAAATTTGATCAAAAAAATAGGATTTCTAAATCTTAGAATTTAATTAAAACGTTACAACGTTTTCGAAAACGTCCAAAACGTTTTATGGTAATTCCTGAACGATCAGGGTCTATTTTGCAAAATTCTCTCTCTCTCCCTTCATTTCTCCCTATGTGGTCCGATCCCCTTGTGCTTGTGTGTGTGTGTCCGCCAAAACAAAGAGAAAAGAGAGGGATCTTCCTTCTCCCTCCAAAAATCCATTAAAAGCTTTGAGAAATTGAAGGAAGAAGTGGAAAATCTTGATTATTTGTCTCTCTAGTGCTCCATTGGTATTTCCCTTTTCTCTCCTCTCTTCTCAAAATTTTGAATTTTTCTCCATTGTTAGGGTTTTGTCCTAAATCCAAAATTTGTGTATAAATTGGGAGTAATCCCTCCCCATTAAACTTCTATATTGTTCATTTGGCAATTTATTTCCCAATTTGTGCTAAATCTCGATTTTCTATCTAGGATTTGGTTCAAACCCGAAAATTGAGAAGAATTGTGATCAATCTAGTTTAATCCAACCAATAGAGGTGTTAATTGGTGTAGGCTTGGTTGAGCAAGATTTTGCGGGACCTTTCGGGACGCCCGAACCATAAGTGCGAGATACGCTCTTCGTAATCAGGTGCGGGGTTCTTGGACTTGTTTGATGTTTTATTTTCAGATATTGAATTCTCTTTCGATTGTCATGTTGGATTATTTGATTGTTGCATAAATTGAATTGTTTGATTCATGTGCATGACCCAATTCATTTAAAACTGAATTGTTGTGATATGGTTGATTTGCATATTCGTATGGTTGTCATTTCGATTGTTATCTTATGATCTGATTTTGGTTGAAAGTAACCACAAATTTGTGGTTGTGAAATGATATGTGGATTGTGGTTATACATATTTTATATGTATATGGCTCGGTGGCATTATCCGTAGTGGTAATGCAAGGTTTATGGCTCGGTGGCATTATCCGTAGTGGTAATGTAACGTCTATGGCTCGGTGGCATTATCCGTAGTGGTAATGTGTTTGGATGGTCAATTGAATATTACGACATTAAGAATGATTTCCAATGAATTTTCATTATATGACTCTGAACCATACTTTAGTAACTGGTTAAGCCAAAGCACTACAGATGGGTGTCTGATAAAGGGTCCAGCTCGGTGGAACATCTGTAGGTGTCTGTAACCCTACAGATGAGTGTTTGATAAAGGGTCCAGCTCGAAAGAACATCTGTAAGTGCTACCAGCTCTAGAAAATAAATAGGGTAAGCCAATATGCATTTCATTCGAATTTCATCTTGAAAAACTCCGTGAGTTGTGTTTCATTTGATTATTGTTGTGGAGCATATGCATACCTTTATATGTTGATATAGAACTGTTAAAATGCTGTTGTATGGATTTTATTTTTGAAAATGGATTCTGATTGCAAGTCCAATAACCTGGTTGTGGCAAATTCGCACTGAGAATTTATTCTCACCCCCCTCCCTTTGGGATCTTTTTATAGGTTATGGTATGGCCGGTTCTGGAGAGGCACACGAGTAGTAGGCCTTTGGTATATGTTACCATACTACCTTAGTACCTGTTTTGTTATTTGACTAGAGATATACTTAGGTTTTTGTTGTATAGATCTCTATGTCATACCTTATGGATAGTATCCGTATGAGATACATTTTGTATATTCTACTGTTACCAGACTTTTGTACCTGGATTATGTATATAAACTTATTTTATATTCTTTTATTGTGCTATGATGAGTTATATCGTAATTGTCTTGTAAGCATACATGGAGTTGTATGCTTACGGCGGGGCTCTGTCACTACTAATGGCCGCGGGGTGTGACAAGTGGGTTCTTCTCGAGCTGGTTCGTCTCGAGCGGGTTCATCTCGTAGTGCTTCGGGTAGGCAGCCTCCACCTCCACCGCCACCCCCGGATGCGGCGCAGCTCATGCGACAGTTCTTTGAGGGTTTGGCCCAGCTTACGGGTCAGGGAGCTACTGCGGGTCGCGCTATAGGCGACCCCTTTACCACCGCTCACCGTGAGTTTACACGTCTCCACACGTCCCGATTTGATGGGCGTGGTACTTACACTACTGCAGATGAGTGGCTTACCTCTGTAAAGGAGACACTTCGTCTAGCTCGGTCTCCTGCGGCTTCCTTTCTCAGCAAGGTTAATGAGTTACACTTGCACATGAGCGAATGGCACTCAACTAATTTTGGAAAAATGGAACAGCAGCAAGCCTATTGTTAGTGTTGTGATCTAGAAGCCAATCATAGGATGATTGTTTTCTAAGTTTCGTTCATGTAATTGGATGATATATTTATCATTTTGTTCCTTGAGTATTTTATTACTTATAGATCGTTCGGGTTGAGGACCTGGAATTGGAGAACTCTATACAGGAGTTAATAAATACTCTAAAGTGTCCCTACTCTTGATAATTAACAAGAAACATTAATTACCAGCATAAGATTAGCATTTGGATTAGATGATGATCATGTTCTGCAGATCATGTGATAATGGGTTGTCAATCTAATCAAATGGATACCTGATGGAGATCAGGGGATTGGACGTGACCAAAATAAAACATTTAATATGGATTGTGTTTATGTCATTAATGTTTTATTTGTGTCTTGAATTCTAAGGTATGAGATGATTGTTTCTCTCACATGAGAATACATATTCGTGGGTATTATCCAACGCTGTCAGTAACTGGCAGTTATACAGATTCTATCTCAGTATGTATCTCTCATGTGGAGGGATAATAATTATCAAGAATACCAATGTCCCTCATGTAAATGAGTGATGATATCACTGGGCCCATTGATGAAATAATACAAGTATGTGCACATATGATTAAGGAGTTAATCATAATTACTTAATTATTTCGGAATCAAGAAATGAGTAGATTTGCAAGGATGACACATTCCTACCTTGGATCTATTCATGATATCATGAGACATGGAATTGACACGAGGCAATTGTTGCTTAGGGATCGTGATACAGTAAGGTACTTATCATCTGTGTTATTTGGGTAACTACAATGCATATTGCTAGGTGCCTCTTGTAGTTTATGAAATCGAAAGGAGTTTCAGATTCCATTGCCATTTGACATAGATCCCACAGGGTCACACCAATAAGAAGTTAATTAGAAATGCTCCTTAATTTACTTGACATGTATGACATGATAAATAAATTGGTTTCTCGACCAGAACATGAGAAATATAATTATTTGGAATAATTATATGATACTACAATTAATTAGATTAATTGTATTTATTCAAATAAGGAAAAATAGAACTTGTCCCAAAAAACAAAGTACAATGACTATTGTTAATTGTGGCCCATGTTTGTGAATTATTTTCTTAATAACTACCACGTTTTCTGAAAACTGCTGCGCAGTGTTTCTTATTTTGACCATATCTCTCTCATACAAAGTCAGTTTTGAGTGTTCTATATCTTTTTCGAAAGGTTAGAGAAAGATCTAGAACTTTGCCTCTCTGGAGGAAAGCCAAAATCGAATTAAATCGTGGTAAAAAATATGGTAGAACATGGCGGTTATTCTGGACCGCCATGTTCTGAAAACTGCCGTACACGTTTCTTATTTTGATCATATCTTTCTCATCTGAAGTCGGTTTTAGGAGTTCTATATCTTTCTGGAAAGGTAAGAGAAAGATCTAGAACTTTGTCTTCTGGAGGGAAGCCAAATTCGAATTAGATCATGATAAAAAACGTGGGAGAAAGTGTGGTTAGTTTTGAAAACTGAATTCACATTCCTCATTTGCTATATATATACTTTCCCTCTCATTCCTTTTGAGTGTGATTTCATTTTTGGAGAAAAAGTTCTGCCAATAACTCTCTCTTTCTCTCTTGTTTCATATCTCATGTGTTGAGAAACCATAAACCCTAAAAGATCAAGATCTAGTTCTCTTGAAAGATAGAGATTAAGGAGCAACCAAGTTAGTACTCGCTAGCAAGAGGAATATTTGGTTTCTGATTAATTTCTTGGTGGATACCGTGGATGACTTCTACTTTGGAGTCTCATCTTGGTGCAAGGCATTCTAGGTCACGCACACATCAACCACCAAGGCGCTGCAAGGTATCAACCACCATTAGCATCAACAAGGAGGTGGAGGCTACAACCCTACATCTCAAGGACCTTCCTTTCTTGTTTGGAGACAAGAACTAAAGGTATGATGTTTAATGATTTGAAAATTGATTTTGGTTTGATTTCGATCACACATGATGATTTCCTTTGGTACTTTTCTTGTCAAAAATTTTGAAATTCCGCTGCCTTAAGTACCATAAAATCCAACAGTGGTATCAGAGCATAGGGCTTATGTGTGATTGATTTTGGCCAAATTTCCAAATAAGATTAGTCAATTAAATCCCAAAATATGAAATTTTAGTTATAATATTGGGAATTAATTGATTAATTAGAATGCATGAATTGTTTGTGCATGTGTGCAATAGTTGCACAAAAGCTAACTCTGTTTTGCAGCGAACCGTGGGTTTGTGTGGCTCATGATTTCAATGCCTTGTGTGATGTAATGAATGCATGTGTGAATGCTTGTAACGCGGCCTTTGGTGCCCCATGATATTAATAATTTTATTTATTAAATAAGCAAGGATGTTAACTTGCTTCTCATGTAATTCATTCAAGGCTTGCATGCCTACTACATTTAGGATTGGGAATTTTAAATGTAATCTCAATTTCTATTAGAATAGTTCTAAGTATATTTTGGGAGGGCATAGGTAATTAAGTTGCTCAAAAGGTGACTTCGACCATGGAGATGGTGGAAGGAGCGACGATTGCGGAAAGAGTTTTCGCAAGAGCCATAAGTTGCTCAATAGGTGACTTCGGCCATGGAGATGGTGGAAGGAGCGATTGCGGAAAGTGTTTTCGCAAGGAGCCATACAAACTCACAAAGCATATGTGATATGTTTTATGTTTGTATTTTATATAAATCCTATGAGAGTCATAGGATAGGTATGGGTGTATGAATCACACGACTACCTAAAAATTAAATAAGTCCAGAAAAATTAAGTGTCATTCCCTTCCTTCTCTATCCAGATCAAACTATCGATCGTTAGTTGATGTGACCTACTCAGTAGGCATCACTTTCTATCTTTAGGAGATGTGGGGCATGACGGTCATGTTGAACCAAATAGAGAGAGGTTTACTTGACAAGGATAATCCAAAACGATTTTGGGCCTTGGGGAATAGTTTATTCAAACATAAGATGGTTGGATAAACACCAAGAATCACCCGGTTGTGATTGGCAAGGGGTTGCCTACCTAAGATAGCTAAGTTCAAGTTTCATGCCGACGCTGGCTTGTCTTAGTGAAAATATGGATCTTGGACCTGCTACAAAATTGGACTTAAATTTTGTAATTGTAGTGGGAGTTTTATTATTGTGGTAATAAAACACATAAGCATGAACTTAACTCAAACCTTCTAATTTGTAGATCATGTCGAAAGAATCTTCCTTCTCGTTGCGTTCTCTTTTGGAGAAGGAAAAATTGAAAAGTGATGGTTCAAATTTCATGGATTGGCATCGCACCTTGAGAATTGTTCTCAGGCGCGAGAAAAAGGAATATGTCTTAACTAAACCTCTCCCTAACAAACCAAGTAACACAGCCGCTCAGAAAGATAAGGATGAGTACACCAAGCACGAAGAGGACGAGCTTGATGTTTCTTCCCTCTTGGTTACATTGATGAGCCCTGAATTGCAGAGGCAATTTGAGGCAAAGTCAACGTACATCATCATGAGCCAACTCAAGAAAATGTTTCAAGAGCAAGCTCGTGTTGAGAGGTACAATGTGACTAAGGGTTTTCTGGGATGCAAGATGGCTGAGGGTACCTCCGTGAGTGCTCACATGCTCCAGATGATGAGCTATGTGGAGCAGCTGGAGAAGCTCGAATGTCCCGTGGACAAGGGGTTGGCCACGAACATCGTGTTGAACTCTCTACCGTCGAGATATTCTTCATTCATCATGAATAACCACTTGCATGGAATGGAGAAGAGTCTGGAAGAGTTACATGGGATGTTAAAGACTGCAGAGGCTGACATGAAGAAAGGAGTTTCTCATGTCCTTGCGGTCTCAGAGGGAGGGAGAAAAGTTAAGAAAGGCAAAGGCAAGAGCAAACGAAAGGGTGATGCTAAAGGAAAAACTCAGATGGAGATCTCGAGTTATCCCAAGGCAAAGACCAAAGTCCCTTCTGATGTTGAGTGTTACTACTGTAAGAACAAAGGACATTGGAAGAGGACTTGCCCTAAGTACCTAGAAGATAAGAAGGCTGGAAAGGTTCCAACTTCTTTAGGTATGTTTGTTATTGAAGTTAACCTTGCTACTTCTATCTCAGACTGGATATTGGATACCGGTTCATGTGCTCATATTTGTTAAAATATGCAGGCACTAAAGGATAGGAGAATGCTAGGAAAAGGTGAAGTACAACTCTGCGTCGGAAATGGTGCAAGTGTAGCAGCTGTTGCCGCAGGAAATGTAGAGTTGTTTTTACCTAGTGGGCTTGTAATGGAACTTAAGCATGTTTATTTTGTTCCTTCTATTTCAAGAAACATTATTTCTATTTCATGTTTGGACATGGATGGTTTTGTGTTTACCATCGAGAACAACTGTTGTTCTTTTTATAGAAATGGTTTGTTTTATGGATCTCCTTCTGTGCGGAATGGTCTATACTTGCTTAAAATGGATAAACAAGTCCTTAACATCAATAACAAACGACTCAAGGCCCAACATGAGAGTGAGACTCTTGTGTGGCATTGCCGCTTAGGTCATATAAATGAGAAACGCATCAAGAAATTGCAAGAGGTAGGACTTCTTGGTCAATTTGACTTTAAGTCGATTGACGTGTGTGAGTCTTGTTTACTTGGAAAAATGACTAAGGCGCCTTTCACCAAGAGAGGCGAAAGGACAAATGAGTTGTTGGCACTCATACATACGGATGTGTGTGGACCAATGAGTATTTGTGCAAGAGGTGGTTATTCATACTTCATCACATTTACTGATGACTTCAGTAGATATGGTTATGTCTACCTGCTGAGACATAAATCTGAATCCTTTGAAAAGTTCAAAGAATTTAAGAATGAAGTTGAAAACCAATTGGGCAAAAAGATAAAAGCCATGCGATCAGATCGTGGTGGCGAATACTTGAGTAACGAATTTGGTGATTATCTAAGAGTGTGGAATTGTTTCACAACTCACTCCTCCTGGAACGCCACAATGGAATGGTGTTTCTGAAAGGAGGAATCGAACCTTGTTGGACATGGTTCGATCGATGATGAGCCAAGCTAGTTTACCATCTTCCTTTTGGGGTTTTGCACTTGAAACTGCCGCATTCACACTAAAAAGGGTGCCATCAAAATCCGTAGAAAAGACACCATATGAGATATGGCATGGAAAGATTCCTAATATGTCTTTTCTAAAGATTTGGGGTTGCGAGGCTTATATCAAACGGTTGATATCAGATAAGCTAGGACCCAAATCTGACAAGTGCTTATTCATTGGATATCCCAAGGAAACTAAGGGATATTACTTTTATAAGCAGTCTGAAAGCAAAGTGTTTGTTGCCAGACATGCTGTGTTCTTGGAAAAAGAGTTTCTTTCAAGAAGAAGTAGTGGGAGTAGTGTACAACTTGAAGAGGTTCATGATGCAACACTTAACAGTGAGATCAGGTTAGATCCCATTGTCCCACCCATGAATGTAGAGGCTAGTGGGAGTCAACAAGAACCTATTTTGCATTTAGTTGCAGAAGAAGTTCAAGCTCCGTCCCACGAATCATTTTCACAAGGAGTTGTGGAAGAAAGTCAAGGGGCAGATCCACAAGGGGTTGTGGAGGAAGCTCTTGAACCTCAAGCACCTGTTGTTCGTAGGTCAGCAAGAGTGAGTCATCCGCCTGAAAGATGGTTAGGGCTCCATGAGGTGACAGTATTAGATACTGAAGATCCTTTGACCTATGCGGAAGCGATGGCGAGTCCCGACTCTGCAGAATGGCTAGGAGCCATGCAATCCGAAATACAGTCTATGTACGACAATCAAGTATGGAACTTGGTTGATCCTCCGGTAGGGATTAAGCCTATTGAGAACAAGTGGGTTTTCAAAAGGAAATCGGACATGGATGGGAACTTGACTACTTACAAAGCACGGCTGGTTGCGAAAGGTTTTAAGCAAATTCAAGGAGTTGATTATGATGAAACCTTCTCGCCCGTGACTATGTTTAAGTCAATTCGGATTATCTTAGCAATTGCCGCATTTCATGATTATGAAATATGGCAAATGGATGTCAAAACTGCATTTCTAAATGGAGATTTAGAAGAGGATGTCTACATGACACAACCTCATGGTTTTGTGGATCCTAATAATGCTAAGAAAGTTTGCAAGCTCCAGAGATCCATTTATGGATTGAAGCAAGCATCGCGGAGTTGGAACAAACACTTTGACAAAGAGATCAAAATGTTTGATTTTGTCAAGTGCGAAGAAGAACCTTGTGTATATAAAAAGGTAAGTGAGAATGCAGTCATTTTTCTGGTGTTGTATGTGGATGACATACTTCTGATTGGAAATGGCATTCCTTCTCTGAATTCTGTGAAAACTTCATTGATGAAGGTGTTCTCAATGAAGGATCTGGGTGAAGCTGCCTATATTTTAGGCATCAAGATCTATAGAGATACATCTAGGAGACTCATAGGATTGAGTCAAAGTGTGTACATTGACGAAGTGCTAAAAGGTTTAGCATGCAAGATTCCAAGAAAGGTTTCTTGCCAATGTCATCTGGCATCCCTTTGAGCAAGAAACAGTGTCCTACGACGACTGTTGAGCTTGATTGCATGAAGAGAGTACCATATGCTTCGGCAATTGGTTCTATCATGTATGCCATGATATGCACCCGCCCAGACGTGTCATACGCGTTAAGTGTGACTAGCAGATATCAGGCTAATCCAGGATTGGCACATTGGACCGCTGTCAAGAATATCCTAAAGTACCTCAAAAGGTCTAAGGATATGTTCCTTGTCTATGGTGGGGAATCTGAGCTCGTTGTAAGGGGTTACACCGATGCTAGTTTCTAGACCGACCATGACGATATGAGATCGCAATCGGGATATGTGTTCATTCTCAATGGTGGTGCTGTGAGCTGGAAGAGTTCCAAGCAGGAGACCACAGCTGATTCAACCACCGAGGCTGAATACATAGCGGCCTCAGAAGCTGCGAAGGAAGGATTTTGGATCAAGAAGTCCCTGACCGAGCTTGAAGTGATTCCTAGTTCTTCGGATCCTGTAGAGCTCTTTGTGACAATAATGGAGCTATTGCACAGGCCAAAGAACCAAGATCACACCAGAAATCCAAACATGTTTTACGAAGGTATCACCTGATTCGAGAGATTATCAATCGAGGTGATGTAAATGTTTGCAGAGTTGATACGGACGGCAACACAGCTGACCCGCTAACAAAGCCGCTTTCTCAAACAAAGCATACGATGCACACTGTCTCTATGGGTATGAGATACATTAGAGAGTGGATTTGAGATTGTGTAAGGCTACACTTGTTTAGAGCTTTTATGCATGGAGATGTATATGGGATTGGCTCTAGCTCAAGTAGGAGATTGTTAGTGTTGTGATCTAGAAGCCAATCATAGGATGATTGTTTTCTAAGTTTCGTTCATGTAATTGGATGATATATTTATCATTTTGTTCCTTGAGTATTTTATTACTTATAGATCATTAGGATTGAGGACCTGGAATTGTGGAACTCTATACATGAGTTAATAAATACTCTAAAGTGTCCATAGTCTTGGTAATTAACAAGGAACATTAATTACCAGCATAAGATTAGCATTTGGATTAGATGATGATCATGTTCTGCAGATCATGTGACAAGGGGTTGTCAATCCAATCAAATGGATACCTGATGGAGATCAGGGGATTGGACGTGACCAAAATAAAACATTTAATATGGATTGTGTTTGTGTCATTAATGTTTTATTTGTGTCTTGAATTCTAAGGTATGAGATGATTGTTTCTCTCACATGAGAATACATATTCGTATTATCCAACGCTGTCAGTAACTGGCAGTTATACAGATTCTATCTCAGTATGTATCTCTCATGTAGAGGGATAGTAATTATCAAGAATACCAATGTCCCTCATATAAATGAGTGATGATATCACTGGGCCCCTTGATGAAATAATACAAGTATGTGCACATATGATTAAGGAGTTAATCATAATTACTGAATTATTTCGGAATTAAAAAACGAGTAGATTTGCAAGGATGACACATTCCTACCTTGGATCTACTCATGATATCATGAGACATGGAATTGACACGAGGCAATTGTTGCTTAGGGATCGTGATACAGTATGGTACTTATCATCTGTGTTATTTGGGTAACTACAATGCATATTGCTAGATGTCGCTTGTAGTTTATGAAATCAAAGAAGTTTCAGATTCCATTGCCATTTGACATAGATCCCACAGGATCACACTAATAAGAAATTAATTATAAATGCTCCTTAATTTATTTGACATGTATGACATGATAAATATAATTATTTGGAATAATTATATGATACTACAATTAGTTAGATTAATTGTATTAATTCAAATAAGAAAAAATAGAACTTGGCCCAATAAGCAAATTCCAATGACTGTTGTTAATTGTGGCCCATGTTTGTGAATTGTTTTCTTAATAACTACCACGTTTTCTGAAAACTGCTGCGCAGTGTTTCTTATTTTGACCATATCTCTCTCATACAAAGTCGGTTTTGAGTGTTCTATATCTTTCTGGAAAGGTAAGAGAAAGATCTAGAACTTTGCCTCTCTGGAGGAAAGCCAAAATCGAATTAAATCGTGGTAAAAAATATGGTAGAACGTGGCAGTTATTCTGGACCGCCATGTTCTGAAAACTGCCGCACGTTTCTTATTTTGATCATATCTCCCTCATCTGAAGTCAAATTCGAGGGAGTTCTATATCTTTCTGGAAAGGTAAGAGAAAGATCTAGAACTTTGTCTTCTGGAGGGAAGCCAAATTCGAATTAGATCATGATAAAAAACGTGGGAGAACATGTGGTTAGTTTTGAAAACTGAATTCACATTCCTCATTTGCTATATATACTTTCCCTCTCATTCCTTTTGAGTGTGATTTCGTTTTTAGAGAAAAGGTTCTGCCAAGAACTCTCTCTTTCTCTCTTGTTTCATATCTCATGTGTTGAGAAACCATAAACCCTAAAAGATCAAGATCTAGTTCTCTTGAAGGAAAGGGATTAAGGAGCAACCAAGTTAGTACTCGCTAGCAAGAGGAACATTTGGTTTCTGATTAATTTCTTGGTGGATACCGTGGAGGACTTCTACTTTGGAGTCTTATCTTGGTGCAAGGCATTCTAGGTCACGCACACATCAACCACCAAGGCGCTGCAAGGCATCAACCACCATTAGCATCAACAAGGAGGTGGAGGCTACAACCCTACATCTCAAGGACCTTCCTTTCTTGTTTGGAGACAAGAACTAAATGTATGATGTTTAATGATTTGGAAAATTTTGGTTTGATTTCAATCACACATGATGATCTCTTTTGGTACTTTTCTTGTCAAAAATTTTGAAATTCCGCTGCCTTAAGTACCATAAAACCCAACATAGCATTATCATGATAATTTATTTTGATCTGTAAAATATAAATATAGTACCATAAAAGCACACATACACAAGAACCGAAATATAGGATAATCCAAATATATCAAACATAAATAGTATATCAAATATAAATAGTACAAAACTAGTAAAAATACAACTAAAACGGAGAGGGGGAATATCGCTAAGGCGGTACTCCGGCGTTCGTCCGACGCCAGCGCGGCCAGGCTTTGTCTCTCTCGGGCTCATCTGGGGCATCGGCAGACCTGAGTATCTGCTCGGCAGTATCCCATCTGGCATCGGCCGTGGAGACTGTTCGGTACTGGCGGAGGTGTAGCGAAGATAGATGCGGCAAACCCAGTCCCAAAGGCAGGCTGAGTATGAGACCCGCTACCACTAGCCTCTCCATCATGCGGCATCTCTGTGCCATATCGGGGCTATGCCTGTGCCGACATGAAACTCTCCTCGAATACCCCGAAGTCCGGAGACTGCACGAGAGGGACTCATACTCATAAGTATCGGTCTCAGCAGGTGGTGGCTGTGGTGGCATCTCTGCTGGACCCTGCAATCATACTATAAATTATTAAATTTGATCTGAATGAAGAAATTTATTAAAACCTGACAGATACTGAAGTATGACATACATAAGGCTGCACCGGACGTCCATGCTCGTCGTACCATGCCGTCCACCCAATGCCGGACAATACCCAATTATGGTAGTCCCACTCTGGATGTGAATCGGAGGAAGATGGCATATCTCTAGCAGAACCGGACTCGAGTCGGGC
>JAJGRW010000820.1:0-103291 GCA_025461045.1 Carex parvula
TCGGATCGACCGTTGATTTTGAAAAGTCAAATTTTGAGTCGTAGCACGGACCCAATCTGTGCTATGCATAGCACCGTAGCCTCACTCTCTATATATATATATGGAATTGTGATTTGTAGGAAAAAAACGGTTTTAATTTGATGTTTATGCTCTAAATTTTAAGTAAAAATGTACAATTGTGATGAGTGAGATTTGAACTCAATACCTCTGAACTATAAAATAGAATTTTAACCACTAGGCTACAACTAAACATTTATCATTTATTGAGGCGGCTAAACTATATAAAAAGTTTAAAAAAATATAAAATTCAATTAAATTCCTATATATATATAATTAAAATTTTGAAATTATAGGGGTGGTTTAGCCACATTTAGCTAAACCTTAGATCGGCCCCGATATATAATGTTATTTTTAAAATTATCTTATAGGATAACAGGTAAGATAACGAAAAAAAAATCGTTACCCGTACCTGTACCTGATAAGCTAACGGATAAAAGGGTGTCATTGACACCCCTACATATGTCCCCCTATTCTGTTTTTTTTTTTTTTTTTTACTCGACTCACTAAACCTAACATTGACAGCTAAGCTTTAGGTTTCCTTTGAATTAAAGGTCGGATGCAATGGATGAAATCATGAAATTTTGATTGAGGAATCAGTAAGAAAGTAATTTGGGGAAGCATACATGGTACTATTCCAGTAAGGACCCATATATACCAGCTCGGTCGACAAAATTAATGGGCCATGTAATGATCTCACAAATGAAAAATTATTCTGTTGTAAAATTAAAATGAAGTTGTAACAAAAGTAAAGTAAATGACAAGAGAGATAGAGAGAGCAATAGCAGAATTTTATTCTCTTCTAATTGTATATCCAATATTGCTTTTATAAAGCCTCTATTTATAGGCTAGAAAGAGATGTTACAATAATAAAAAAGAAAATGAATGTCCATAGTAGTGGAGTAGTGGAGTAGTGGGGCAATGAATTGAACATCCACATAATCATATTAAATTTGATTTACAACACTTCCCCTTGGATGTTTATCTTTCATTATACGCTATTAATATGATACTTCATGATCAATATTAACATGATACTTCAGGATCAATATTAACACGATACTTCAGGACCGTGTACTGCCTCATTAAAAATCTTATCAAGAAAAACTCATTGGGATAAAAACTTGATTAAGGAAAAAAGAGTACAGTGCGTATAACGCTTCCCCTCATTTAGATATCATTGAATTCTTCAATCGGTGTAGACCTATCTTCTTTGTGAGTTGTTCAAAAACCTTCATCCGCAAAGATTTTGTGAATAGGTCTGCCAAATTATCGATTTATCAGACTTGGCAAACATTGATTACGCCTTTCTTTTGTAGGTCATGTGTCGAAAAGAACTTTGGCACAATATGTTTAGTCCGGTCTCCTTTGATATATCATTCTTTGATTTGTGCAATGCATGCTGCATTATCTTCATGCAACGGAGTAGGGTTTTCCTTGATGTTTTCAATCATTGTCCGTAACCAAATGCATTCTCGACCTGCCTCGTATAAGGCGATAAGCTCGGCATTATTTGATGATGTTGCCGTAAGAGTTTGTTTTGTTGATCGCCATGAAATTGCAGCTCCAATAAGTGAATACATATCCCGTTTAGAATCATGCTTTATGTGGATCCGACAAATATTCCGCATCTGCATATCCAATTCATTTGTATCCTTTTGATAATATAACCCCATATCTCTAGTTCCGCAGAGATATTGAAATATGTGTTTAATTCCATTCCAATGTCTTCTGGTTGGTTTGGAACTATATCTTGCTAACACATTTACTGCAAATGCGATATCAGGTCTAGTATTATTTGCAAGATATAATAATACCCCGATTGCACTTAAGTATGATACTTCATGACCAACCACTTTTTCATTATTTTCTTGCGGGCGAAAAGAATCATTTTCTGCATTTAGCGATCGCACGACCATTGGTGTGCTCAAATGATGAGCTTTATCCATATTGAATCTCTTTAGTACTTTTTCAACATAATTTGATTGATGGATATATATTCCATTATTTAGATGCTCGATCTGCAGGCTGAGACAAAATTTAGTTACACCAAGGTCTTTTATTTCAAACTCATTTCTCAATAATTTTGCAATATTCTCAATCTCTTTAGGAGATCCAATAATGTTCAAATCATCAACATACACTGCAATGATTGTAAAACCTAGATTTGGTCTTTTAATGAAAACACATAGACTGATTATATTATTTTGTATCATTCTTTTAGAAGGTACTTACTCAGTCGATTGTACCACATTCGGCCTGATTATTTTAGTCCGTAAAAAGATCTTCTTAATTTTATAGAGTACATTTCTCTAGGTATTGATTTATATGCTTCAGAAATTTTCAATCCTTCGGGAATTTTCATGGATATGTCACTATCAAGTGAACCATATAAATATGCTGTTACGACATCCATAAGTTGCATTTTTAGATTTTCTATAACTGTGAAACTTATTAGAAACCTGAGAGTTATCGCATCCACTACAGGTGAATACGTCTCTTCATAATCGACTCCAGGTATTTGTGTAAAGCCTTGTGCCACTAGCCTTGCTTTATATCTCACAATCTCATTTGTCTCATTTCTTTTTATAACAAATACCCATTTGTAATCTACAAGGTTAACATCTTGGGCGTTTGGACTACAGGTCTAAATACTTGCATTTTTTCTAATGAACTCAATTCAGCTTGTATGGCATCTTTCCATTTAGGCCAATCATTTCTATATCTACACTCTTCCAGAGTTTTTGGCACATTATCTTCTTCTTTGTTTATAACATCGCTTGCTATAGTGAATGCAAAGATTTCATTAATATATGTTTCTTCTGGAACTTGATCAACCTCTTCTAGAGTTTTATCAACTTCTTCAGAAGTTTTACCATTAATCTCTTCTGAGATTTTATCAACTTCTTCAGGAGTTCTACTTTCAACCTCTTCTAGGGTTTATTGACTTCTTCAGGAGTTTTACCATCACCCTCTTCTGGGGTTGGACCAACTGCTTTATTCTGCTCTTTCCTTTTACGTGGATTTATATCCATAGAACCAAGTGGTCTTCCACATTTTCTACGCACATTAGATTCATTAGATATTTTTGTAATGTCAATTCGAGCAGGTGCGTTTATAGCTGGAGTATGCGATTTAGTAACTCTATTTGTATCTGTAAATGCATCAGGCAATTCATTTGCAATTCTTTGCAAATTTATAATCTTTTGAACTTCGAGTTCACATTGACCACTTCGGAGGTCAAGATAAGATAACGATGAATCCCAAGTTACTTGTTTATCCAGCTTTGGTGTTTCTTCCCCTAAGTTTGGGAATATTGATTCATTAAAATGACAATCAGCAAATCTTGCTGTAAAAACATCTACTGTTAATGGTTCTAAATATTTAATAATATAAGGAGAGTTAAAACCAATATAAATTCTCAACCTTCTTTGAGGTTCCATTTTTGTGCGATGTGGAGGAACATATATTGAACAATCAAATACCTTTAAATGGGACAAATTTGGTTCTCTTCCGGAGACCAATTGTAATGGGGAATACTTATGATCTGCAGTTGGCCTTAACCTAATTAGTGCAGTAGCATGTAATATGGCATGTCCCCATGCAGAAGACGGTAAACTAGATTTCATAAGTAAAGGTCTAGCAATTAATTGTAACCTTTTAATCAACGATTCTGCTAGACCGTTTTATGTATGAACATGGGCCCCTGGATGTTCTACCGTAATTCCAATAGACTTGCAATAATCATTAAAAGTTTGAGAAGTAAACTCTCTTGTATTATCAAGCCGGATGTTTTTAATTTGATAATCCGAAAAATTAGCTCTCAATTGGATAATTTGTGCTAATAGTCTAGCAAACGCAACATTTCTTGTTGCTAACAAACTCACATGTGACCAGCGTGTTGATGCATCAATTAACATCATAAAATATCTAAATGGTCCATATGGAGGTGTAATAGGCACATATATATCTCCTTGAATTATTTCTAAAAATGAAGGAGCTTCAGGTCCAATTTTATTTAGAGATGGCCTAGTAATTAGTTTTCCAAGAGAGCATGCTTTGCATGTCAATTCTTTTGATAATAGGATCTTCAGGTCCTTTAGGGGATGCCCATTTGCATTTTTAATTATTCTCCTCATCATTATACTTCCTGGATGACCCAATCTTTCATGCCACAGTGTAAATAATTTTGGATCAACTAACTTCTAGTTAGTAACCATATTTGATTCTATTGTACTTATATAAGTACCATATAGTCCAAAAGACAATGCTTGCATCTTTTCCATTATAATTTTCTGGCCATTTTTAATAGATGTGATATGAAGATATTCGCAATTTCTCTCATTTATAGTTTCAATATGATAACTATTCTTTCGAATATCTTTAAAACTTAGTAGATTTCTTCTGGATCTATTTGAATATAATACATCATCTATTATTAATTTTGTTCCTTCAGGTAAGAAAATACAAGCTCTTCCGGAGCCTTCAATTAAATTAGTTGTGCTAGATATAGTGTGGATATTAGTCTCACCAAGATGCAATTGTGAAAAATATTTCTTACTTTTCAATATGGTATTTGTTGTTCTGCTGTCTACTAGACATGAATCTTTTTTACTTACCATTGCGTCAGTCATTTTCCTTTAAAATAAAATAATGCAAGAATAAATTAAAATAAACTACCTTATTCATTTGTTTGTATCTAAAAATATAAAAGTAATCTAAACTTTTATTAAACATAAACATAAGCTTCTATATTATATTTTCTCCCTAAGTAATAATATTTATTTCTTCATCCATATTCTGGAAGAAATCTGATACATCAAGATGTGTATCCAGGCATTCATATTCAGGGTCATTTTCAGTAAAATTAGTTTTCACATTTTTCTCATTTTTCTTGATTGAGGCTTGATAAAGCTCTACAAAATATTTGGGCGTACGACAAGTACGCAATCAATGATTTGTCATCCCACATCTGTAACAAACATCTTCAGGATGTTTTTCTTTCTCATTTTTTATTAATACGTATTTATAACAAAATACAACTTCAGGTTATTAATACCATAACTTCGAGTTATGATAAATGAAAAAGGAGATAAATTCAAATTTTGTGAGATTTGTCATATGTACAACAAAATAGATACGTATTAATAATTTCACATTAATATCATAACTTCAGGTTATTAATGCCATAATTTCAGATTATTATTATTATAACTTCAGGTTGTGAAAAGGGAGATGAATAAATATAATAAAAGAATATGTAAATTGCATAAATAAATAAATTTAAATGTATTGATAACTTCATGTTATAATAAAATACTTATTTAATAACATCTGGTTATTAAATTGCTTGACTGCGCTATGTAAATTTAATTTGAAATAACTTCTGCTTATATTTTCATCCAATGACCTATAATAATTTCTGGTTATTATATTGATTTTATATGAAAATTTCTAATAAAACTTCAGGTTTTTAATTAAGAATAACTGCAGGTTATTATTCATCCAGTGGCCTATAATAACTGCGGGTTATTATATTAATTTTATATTAAAATTTTCAAATAGAACTTCAGGTTCTAAACAATTATAATAACTTCAGGTTATTATTCTTATTATTCTATTCGAGTAATACGAACTTCAGGTTATTATTCCATCATTCACTTCAAGGAATGATTCTTATAAACTAAAACAAACATAATAAAAAATTTAAATAAAATTTAACTTAATGAAAGATATAATAATCAATCATATAAATTACTTACAGAATAACTTTGCAACTTCTTCCGAGCAACTCGTGCTGATAACGTGTTGTAAAATTAAAATGAAGTTGCAACAAAAGTAAGTAAATGACAAGAGAGATAGAGAGAGCAATAGCATAATATTATTATCTTCTAATTGTATATTCATTCTTGCTTTTACAAAGCCTCTATTTATAGGCTAGAAAGAGATGTTACAATAATAAAGAAGAAAATGAATGTCCATAGTAGCGACTAGTGGAGTAGTGGGGTAATGAATTGAACATCCACATAAATCATATTAAATTTGATTTACAACATATTCAAATAAATAGGTGCTTTTTCATGAATTGTTATTTAGCACTTTCACTAAAAAATAAGTTGATAGTTTATACAATTAATACAAGCATGGGTTGAATGAAATAGCAAACCAAAGTAAAGGGAAATTATAAACGTACGACAAAATAATAAATCATCAACATATATTATGATTATTAACTTAATAAGGGGGCACTATCGGAATCAGCAAAAGGCCTTGGGGATGCCTCATCTCGCATTGCTTGTAGCAACTGTTCTGTTACTTCTGTCATTGTCGGCCTCTCCTCTCCGGTCGGCCTTAAACACTTTTCTGCAATTTTAGCAACCTTTTCAAGCAGCTCCAGGTTTTCCGCGGTAGCAATATCCAGATCAAACAGCTCTTTAGCCTTATTTTCTCTCACTGCTTTGAGAAACTCGCGAGCAAGAGACTTTGATTCATTGTTTTCAGCAATATACGTTGCCTTCTTTCTTGTGATAAGCTCAAGTATAACAACACCGAAACTATATACATCGCTTTTCTCTGTTAACTGACGGAATGGCAGGAACTCGGGATCTAGATAATCTAATGTTCCTTGAACAAAAGTAGCAATCTGGGTCTTATCCATTGATAGGAATCTTGATATGCCAAAATCAAAGACCTTTGCCCTGCAGTTGTTGTCTAAGAGGATGTTGTCAGGTCTGACATCACCATGGAGGACAATTTTTGAATGCAAAAGTGCAAGCGCTTTTGCTGAGTCACTGCAAATCTGTAAACGAGTTTCTAAACTAATATGCTCATGGTTTCCATGAAGAAATCTGTTGAGAGTACCCTTGGGGATGTTCTCATACACGAGCATCGGCACATCTAGTTCTAAACAACAACCCACGAGTCTCACGACATTTTCCTGGTTTATTTGTGAAAGTATAATCATTTTGTTTATGAAGTCATCTTTCATCTTTTCATCATGACCGACTGCAATACATTTCTTTACTGCAACCTCATGATTGTCTTCCAAATGCCCTTTGTAGACCATGCCTTGGCCTCCACGACCGATGACCGTGGTAAAGTTGTCTGTGATTTTTTTCAATTCTTTCACTGTGAAGACCTTCATCGTCTCTTTTAATGTCATTATTAGCCCCCTGTTTTTCTCGAACAAGGCCTCTCTTTCTCTTTGAAGTTCCTTGAAAAATAATCCTGTTTCTCTCTTAAGCCTTTTCTTTTGGCACACCAAAATCATCGAAAGAGTGACAACTAGTAGAATAACTGTACTAGCACTAATACCTGGAGATGGAAATTAAATCTGATGTCAAGTGATGCAAAAATAAAGCTAATTAGATATAATATCTATTGAAATAGAAACTTGTACATGTACAAGCATCCTTCCTTTTCTTTATTATGGTTTCCTCAGATAGTGTTATTGATTACTATCGATCCTTACCAGAAAGGCAGAAACAATGGAATTTAATGCAAGCAAAACCTTAGGGAAAGTGGGAAACATTGTATTTTAATGTAGATCAAGTTCAACTATAGAATGCAATGCTGAAACATCCAAGTTTTGAAGAAAATAAATATACTGAAATTTACCAATCGCAAGCTTCTCCCTCAGGGGAAAATCATCAGTGCAAGAATTAATCGATGCGTTTCCATGTTTGCCTAACTCGCATTTGCAATCATAAGAGGCTTCCTTGTTGTGACAGATTCCATGACAAGGATATTCATCAGGTAACTCACATTCATTTATATCTGCACAATTGATTGTCATCTAGGTGAGCAAACATTAATTACTATTGATCTATGATTTAAAAAATGTTTTAGCATGTTCTAGCTTGATTAAAAAGTTCAAAAAAGACGAGCAATTAATCGTGCTTGTTATTTTACCTGTACATCCATTAACAAGGTAAGGATTACCCTGATACCCCTTTAAACACTTGCAAAGATATCCTGGGCCATTAACAGAATCATAACACTCACTATTATTGCTACGGCATCCATATAATTCTTGGTTTTTCTGTGCCTGTGAACAATCAATTTTCTCCCTTAATGCCCAATCGAGCCACACTGGCATGCTCGTGTTTTTAGACATGGTCAAGTTTGACTTGCCAAATTTAAACCAATCCTTATCTACCAAGAATGCATAATCGCAAGGGTTAAAGGAGTCATGCGGGTAGTCTGTAAAATTAACCAAGTTATCAGTAAGACCAGAAGGAATGGTAACTTGGCAACAACCCACGCCTGAGCAGGACCCATCGATTATGCTGCTTGAGTCATTGCAGTATGACACGCAGCCAGTGTAGTAACTATACGAATTGAGACCGTTGCTATCTTTCTGGCTTTGGATCCAAGCCATGGTGTTGCACCCGATTACCACAAGTAGGTTGCGGGTGTTTGAGATCCTGCATAGGTAGGAAATTATCAACTAAGATGAAATTTTATACAGTTTTGTTAGCAACAATTGTTGCTACTGGCTTGGTTGGTCATGCGCAGTATTGGTATCCTGTGAGCACAGAGCTATGTTTGTAATTCGACTTGTTTTATGGGGTTTCTCAGGATTTCAGGAGAGCAGTTAAATAACTTCACAAAAGAAACAAAAAAGTCAATTGTCAATTAAGCTAAGCATGATTGAGAGAGAATATAGCTTGCTCTCTCTTGTTACACGCCAAAACCAGGGGCCTTGCCATGGCCTTGTTCAGACATGCCAAGAGAAAAGGAGAAATGATAAGAGAAAAAAAAAAGGAGAAGAAAGTGATAGGCGGCCGGAATTTGAAACCCAGTGGTTTACGAATCCTGAACATTATTTAATTCTGACACATATCTCAAAATGGACCCCATATATTGATAATAGGCAACCGAATTCCTGTTGGGTCGGCTGGGACTAAATCCAGACCGTTCTTTCCTAATTGTAGGAGTACGGTACCTGAGGTGATACGGATTCGTGGTTTACTGTGCTACATCTGACAAAGGGTAGGGATGGGAATGGGTTGGATAGGGCCGGGTCTGTGTCAAGCCCTAAAACCTAAGTCTGGTCCTTCATTTCAAATGTTAGGCCTGGCTTGTTCGGCTCTGTTCTTGGGTCTAAAAATTGAGGTTCAGCCTGCCGTTTTATCTTATTTATCAAACTTGATCTAATTCAGCTGGATCCTAATCACGGTATGTACCTTTAGTGTATTTCGCTGTATTTTGTTTTTAATGATATTTTTGTGTTTATAGATTTCTAACAACACATATAGCACACACTTGAGTTTTACCTGTAAACGCCCTTCGGGTTAAAGTAGGCATCCGCTTCGTAGTACGCCTCCCACCCGGATTCATTGTAGCACTGCCAAGCAATTGGCAGCTGCACCTAGACCTCAGCAGCCTCGAGAGATAAGTTGAGAATTGGTACTGTGGTATTAGCTAGGGTTGCAGTATACTTTTTATTGGTGGTGGTGTTGCATGTAATCTCAAAACCATCACGGAAGCATCCTGGGCCGATACCAAATGGATATGGGATGGTAAGATCACCACAGCTTGAAGGGCATCCCGGCTGTGTACTTGCACTTGCACTTGCTAGTGTAGTACATGGATATGCAAGAGCAAGAAGAGTTACCAGTAGAAGCCTTCTTTTAGTCATGAAGAGAAGTTTGAAGTTTCTAGGTTGCGACTTGCGAGTACACTTAAGAGGTTAAGAGTGGAAAGGAAAGGATAGGTGGAAATAAACTTGTGAATTGAAGCGACTCTATTAGAAGACTATATATAATATACATAGGCTGAGGGCTGAGGCTCCCTTCAAAAATTATGGGAAACATTTTCCCCACGGGAGGTTCCAGGAAAAATGTTCAAGTACCTACTACCTACCTACTAACAGTAGTAGTATTACCTTCACCTGCAAAAAAATTTAGAAAAAATATATTTTTATTCTTTTCTAATTTCTAGTCTGCTTAATTTAATCGTGCTGCAGCTCACATGCAGAAGTTTCCCATAATAATTAAGTCAACTCGATCGATCAAGGCAGAAACTCACAAAAGATCGGAGGTGCGAGAAACCAAACATTCCCATGGAGGTAATGATTACCCCACATGGAGGGAATAATTCTATATTTAAATTGTTAAGTTTCAAGTTACTGTCGGAATCTTATTTTAAATGTACAGTTGGAACAAAAACAGAGCCCATTCACAAAGCTCCAAACAAAAGGGGGGCCGGTAAAGTCAACTATATCATTAATTATTTGTTGGAGGTAAAGTGATGCAATCCATCAATTGTAAACAGCGCAAATAACAGTAAATAAAATAATTGAAATGAAATGAAATGGACTCTTTACCTAGACGTAATTCTTAACATATGATGAACTAAATGGGGTCACATCGGACTTTTGTGATTTGTTCCATGATTTTTAGTATATGTTGAAGTTCAGCACCGAACTAAGGCCCAAGCCCATTAGCTTATTCTAGAATATTCAAGAAAATCAATCTTCGGTAGTATAGTCTTAAGAGTATCATGAATAATTGAGTATAACCTAGAACTATCTAGCCGACTTACATGGTCGGTAGAAAAAGAATATGCTAGATTATTGAACCGACTTAGTAGTGTATAAATAGAGGCAGTAGCAAGTCCGTGAGTGTAAGAGACATATATGAGTGTGAGAAATATATATTACTCTTTGTACTCTCTTCAATTATAATAGAAAGTAGTTTAATATTCAACAAGTGGTATCAGAGCCAGGTTAGGTCTTGCTGGTTAGAAGGTTTGTATAACCAGTGAGTTTGTTGTTGTGTTCAAAGGTCCTGTTGGCTAGGAGGTTTGTGTAACCCGAGTCCGTCGTGGTGTCGAATGTCAGACTTGAGTAGCATGAGTGGTCTCATTGAGAAGTTGAATAATTATAATTATAAAGACTGGCGTACTTATATTAAGTCATATTTGCAGGGTCAGGATTTGTGGGAGACGTGGGTGGTGATGATATCGAACCGCCACCGAATTTGATCCGAGCTTACAAGAAGTGGAAGGTGAAGGAGGGCCGAGCGTTATTTGTGTTGAAGGCTACGGTAGACAAGAGCCTACTGTCTCACATTGAAGATGTGGAGACAACCAAAAGAGGCATGGGATGTCTTTGCCGCGTTGTTTTCAAGGAAGAATACAAGTCGGCTGCAACTGCTCGAGAGGGAGCTGATGAATATCTCCCAAGGTGACATGACTGTAAGTGAGTACTTTCTTAAAGTAAAGAATTTGTGTAGGGAGATTGAGCAACTAGACGCCAATGCAAAAATTGGCGAAGATAGGATGCGGTGGATAATCCTAAATGGAATAAGGCCGGAGTACAGCGCCTTCATCACAGCAATTCAAGGATGGACGACGCAACCAACCCTGCTGGAATTGGATAATTTGTTGGCCAGTCAGGAAGCTCTTGCCAAGCAGTTGGCAGGTTTAACGGTGAAGCACGAAGAGGAGAAGGCCTTGTATAGTGGTCGACGTGGAGAGTTGAGCAGGGACAGGTATCGACGACAACCTGAGGCGGAGAAGGTTTGTCATGAACAATGCAAGAGGTGCTCGTGTTCAGGGGGAGCTCCTAGAGGCCAAGAGGGCAAAGGAGTTGAAAGTGGTGAATATCGGAGTAGAAGAGTGGAGTGCTACAATTGCGGACGAAGAGGGCACTATGCGAGAGAGTGCCAGTTCAGGAAGAATGAAGGAAGCTTCCTGGTGACCACGAAGGAGAAGGCACCGGAGGAGGTCCCAAGTGAAGAAGAGTGGGACGCAGTGGCGGCTGTTGCGATGCAGTCGGTGGCCGACGTAGAGGACGTCGAAGAGGCTGATGTGCCTGAGGATGAGGAGATCGACTTCGAGTCATGGTTCTTTGAAGAACCAGTTGAAGAACCGGTTGAGAAGGAGATCGGAGTTGTGAGTTGCGCAGTGGCTGATAAGGAGAAGCCACAAAAAAAGTACTGAGTTGGAGGCCATCACCAAGAAGGGTGATGATGATGAGACGACAAAGAAGAGTGTCACTGTTGTGAAGAAGACTGCAGGATGAGAGTTTGTGCAAGAAGATGCAGCTCATCTGATGATCCGTCGAGAGAAGAAAGTTAGACGACGACTTGTGCCAAGGCAGCATAAAAAGAAAATTCTAGAACCTTCTCTTCTGAAGAAGACTATTCTGGAAGATCGACCGCAGACATCTGAGCAACTTCAAGTTCAGAAAATTGAAAGAAGCAAGAAGCATGACGACCCAGATAAACGCGGAGTACCGAAGATGAAGACAACCCCAAGTCGGTGCTGAGGGGGAGTGTTGAAGTTCAGCACCGAACTAAGGCCCAAGCCCATTAGCTTATTCTAGATTATTCAAGAAAATCAATCTTCGGTAGTATAGTCTTAAGAGTATCATGAATAATTGAGTATAACCTAGAACTATCTAGCCGACTTACATGGTCGGTAGAAAAAGAATATGCTAGATTATTGAACCGACTTAGTAGTGTATAAATAGAGGCAGTAGCAAGTCCGTGAGTGTAAGAGACATATATGAGTGTGAGAAATATATATTACTCTTTGTACTCTCTCCATTTGTAATAGAAGTTAGTTTAATACTCAACAGTATATAACCTCCAAGACCCGGGGTAGGTGTTCAAAAATGAACTCAGACCAACCTTTGGCTCTGATTTTAAAACAAGGTAAAATTTAATTAGACAAGTTTAATTTGTGTCCAACAATTAATTAATTTTGTAGAATATGCATGATGCTAGTATTTACGCACTAAACTAAGTAAAAAAACTATCAAAACTAATTTAGTTCGATAAGAACTGGTTAAATTTTTCGGTTTTTGACCCTTTTGCTATTGGTTTTCTCAGTTCAGCACTCGCAATTGCTATTCAAACAAACAAAAAGATTATATTATTAAATAAATGATAGCAATATTAAGTCTAATGATAACAGTAATCACTACTACAAAAACTGGCTTTGTACACTGCACATTGTACACGAATTTGGCAATTATATTAAAAACAGTGTACCAAATATGAGTCCAAAAGATCTGCACGATTTCTACACGGATAATTAGTTAATAATCAGTGTAGAATTATTAGAGAGAGCTACACGGTTTATTAGAAACCACAAATCCGTGTGTAAAGAAGTGGGTGTGCAAATAATTGAGAGAGCTACACGGACTTTTAATACAAAGCCGTGTAGGAACATTACACACGGTTTTTTGATATATAGCCGTGTAGAAATCTTATAATTGTACACGGATTTATAACTAAATAGCCGTGTAGAAATAGTTGGAGAGCTACACGGATTTATAACTAAATAGCCGTGTATAATAGTGTAGGGTTTTAATGTCTTCCCTTCCAGAGCGCCGTTTTGATCAAGTCTTTTAGTTAATACATCTCGAACTGAGCTTTTTCCACAAAAGATTTCTGCGAATTGATCGAGGCCAGCAGCTGAGATCTGAGATCTTTGAATTAAGTTTGTATTTCTCCTCTCCATCTTTCTAAGGTTAGTAATATGTATTTAAATCATTTTCTTCCTCTAATTTTCTGTTATTTAGGCTTATTTAGGTCATTTCATGCATGCTTCATTTCTTAATTTTAGATGTAATTAATTAGTGTATTGTGGTCCAATAACCGACATTTAGATGCTTTTAGGTCCATGCCTGTTCAAAATTAATCCAATAGGGATTAATTTTGGATAGTCCCCGTTTTGGGACTGCTATTTGAATATTATGTCTCATTTAGGATGTGAACACATATTAGCGGGATTTAATTAGTATTTGAGAAAAGTTCGACAGTATTTTCCCTTATTGCTCCTACGAGTATGTGGTTCGTACGCATACTTGGAGAGTTAAGGGGAAATGCTGCCGAATTTTTCTCAAATACTAATTAAATCTTGCTAATATGTGTTCACATATGAGACATAATATTCAAAGAGTGGGTTAGGATTGTAAACCGGCCCTTTGTAAGCCCAAAATTTTGTACACGAAGGAGAATGTTGACCATGCATGATTAATTGATCAAATCATTTTTTTAATTTAATTTACAGATGGATCGAAGCTGGATGTATGAAATGCGACGTGACAGTGAAGAATATTTGGTTCGCGTTGATGAGTTTATAAAATTTGCTGAGAGTTATAGAGTGAAGAAAAAAGAAGAAGACATTTTATGTCCTTGTAAAGATTGTAAAAATTTATTAAGATTTTTGGACATCGAAGAAATTAGAGCTCATTTGATTTGTCGGGGATTTAAGAAGAGATATACATGTTGGTTCATGCATGGTGAGAAATTTGGGGAAAGTAGTAGTGCCAATAAAGATTGTAATCGTGAATTGAATGATGAGAATGTTGGAATTTCTGATAATTTTGAACTTGATTGGAACGAGGATTATGAGAGTGCCGAATATTCTGATAACGTCGAACCCGAAAATGACGATGATGAGATGGAGAGGAATTTTGATGAAAATGTAGAACACGAGTTTACTGAAAATTTGGAGGATATGTTACGTGATGTGAAAGATGAAATTAGTGATAAAAATTATGATAAATTTCAAAATTTGTCTAATGAATCCAAGAAGCCGTTGTATCCCGGGTGTACCAAATTTACAAAACTGTCAGCTGTGTTGAAATTATTAAACTTAAAAGCAGACAATGGTTGGAGCGATAAGAGTTTCACGTCCTTATTACAGCTTTTAGGAGAAATGCTCCCAGATAACAACGAGTTACCCGGTACAATATATCAGGCAAAGAAGTTGATATGTCCAATGGGGTTGAAGATCGAAAGAATACATGCATGTCTGAATGACTGTGTATTGTATCGTAATGAGTACGAGGCCATGCATGTCTGTCCTAAATGCGGTGTTTCACGATATAAACGTCGTAAGGACCAGGACACTGATGATTGTAACGAGGACACAAATGGCCGACCTCCGGCTAAGGTGTTGTGGTATTTGCCGATAATACCGAGATTCAAACGGTTATTTGCGAATCCCAAAGATGCAAAATTATTGCGCTGGCACGAAAAAGAGCGCAAAAATGACGGTAAACTAAGGCACCCGGCTGATTCTCCTCAATGGAGAAACATTGACAGACATTTCAAAGAATTTGGTTCTGAAACGAGGAACCTTAGGATTGCGGTGAGCTCAGATGGAATGAGTCCGTTTGGAAGTATGAGCAGTCGGCACAGTACTTGGCCAGTTCTTTTATGCATCTAAAATCTTCCTCCTTGGTTGTGCATGAAACGCAGATATATAATGATGTCATTACTAATCCAAGGACCCAGACAATCCGGAAATGACATAGATGTATATCTCGCACCATTAATTGAGGACCTCCAAAAATTGTGGCGTGATGGTGTCCCGGTGTGGGATGCATACTTGAAAGAGACATTTAACTTGCGGGCCATGGTGTTTTGCACCGTAAATGATTTCCCCGCGTACGGGAATTTATCGGGTTACACTTGTAAAGGAGCAAAAACGTGCCCGATCTGTGAAGATGACACGCAGGTGCTGAGGTTGAAAAAATTGTCAAAAGAATGTATTCATGGGGCATCGTAGGTTTCTTCCTATTAATCACCCATATCGTAAGAAGAAGATGGCATTCAACGGGAAAATTGAGCTTGGAGTGGCTCGTCATCCTTTAGACGGGGAGAGTGTCTTCGAACGGGTAAAAAACATTGATGTTGTTTTTGGAAAATGCGCCAAAGCACTACCGAAGAATATTTGGAAAAAGAGGTCCATATTTTGGGAGCTACCGTACTGGAAATATTTAGAAGTGAGGCATTGCCTAGATGTCATGCATGTCGAAAAAAATGTCTGTGACAGTTTAATTGGTTTATTATTGAACATTCCGGGGAAGACTAAGGATGGTATTAAAGTGAGAAAAGACATGGTAGAGATGGGAATACGACACGAGCTCGCACCGCTGGAGAAAGGGAAGCGCACATACCTACCCCCCGCACTGTGCACAATGTCAAAGAAAGAGAAAACAAGCTTCTGTGAATGCCTCAATGGTATAAAAGTCCCATCAGGATATTCTTCGAATATTAAGAAGTTGGTGTCGATGAAGGCACTTGAAACTGGTCGGTCTGAAATCTCACGACTGTCATGTTTTATTGACACACATAATTCCCGTTGCAATTCGGGGAATTTTACCAAAGCATGTTCGTCAAACCATTACGAAGCTTTGTTCTTTCTTCAATGCAATAAATTCCAAAGTGATAGACCCTTCTAAAATTGGACTCTTTGCAAAAGGAGGTCGTCGTGACTCTTTGCCAACTTGAGATGTATTTTCCGCCTATCTTTTTTCGATGTCATGGTTCACCTTGTTGTTCATCTTGTGAGAGAAATTAAGATTTGTGGTCCCGTGTTTCTTCGGTATATGTATCCATTCGAGAGATACATGGGCATCTTGAAAAAATACGTAAGGAACCGACATCGACCCGAAGGCAGCATTATAGAAGGATATTCTACGGAGGAGGTGATTGATTTTTGCACCAACTACTTGGCCGGTGTGGATCCTATTGGCGTTCCAAAATCTCGATACGAGGGAAGGCTCCAAGGAGTCGGGACAATTGGGTTGAGAGCCGTAGTTGCTGATCTAAATGAACTACAAAAGGCACATTTTATTGTACTACAACACATGACAGATGTTGCTCCCTATATAGATGAGCACATGACAATCCTTCAACAACAAAACTACACGAGGAGTCAGAAGTGGCTTACTAACGAGCATAATCGTTCTTTTATAGGATGGCTGAAAGAAAGAGTGCAGTCACACCCCGTACCTGAAATTGTTAAACTGCTTGGCGAAGGACCCCAAATTGTTGTTAGAACATTCCAAGGATACGAGATTAATGGATATACATTTTACACTAAATTCCAGAGTGATAAGAGCACGATGCAAAACAGTGGGGTGACGTTGGTGGCGACCTCTCAAGAATTCAGTAGATCCGGAGATGGCCGGGCTGTAATAGCATCAAAGTCATATTATGGCGTTATTCAAGAAATTTGGGAGCTCATTTACAGTCCTCGCCTGAGCATTCCCGTGTTTCGGTGTCAATGGGTCGAAGACCGAGGTGTTAAAGTTGACAACGACGGGTTCACACTCGTTGATTTAAACAGGATTGGGCATGTTGATGATCCGTTTATACTCGCCAAGCAAGCCACCCAAGTCTTTTATGCCACTGACCCGAGTGATGCTAGGTTGAGCGTCGTCCTTATCCGGAAAAAGAAGGATTGTCGGGGTAGAAAATGTCGTTGATGAAGAAGAGTACGACCAGTTCGACGAAGTACCTCCATTTTGTATCGATGTGCAAACTGAGGTAGCAACACTTGAAGGGGTAGACGAAGCTGACTACATGCGGTCCGACCACAATGAAGGATTATGGGCCGAGGGTACTGTTCAAATAGTGGAAAAAAGGAGAAAAAGGAAAAAAAAAGCATAATGTATAATATTTATTTTGTTTAAGACCGTGTAGCTTTTAATATTGCAACCTTAGCTTGTAATATATCAAATAAAAAGGAAAAAAAGAGGGAAAAAGGAAAAAAAGCATAATGTAGTATAGTATTATCAAATATTAGTATTAGTTTTTGAAACAATGAAGGATTATGTTTAATGAAGGATTATCAAATATTACAACAATGAAGGATTATGTTTAATGAAGGATTATCAAATATTATCAAATATTGCAACAATGAAGGATTATGTTTAATGCTTATAATATTATCAAATATTAGTATTAGTTTTTGAAAATATTAGTTAAAACATTTAATAATAAATAAATTTCACTATTAGATTTTAATATTAGTTGCTTGATACAAATATCGGTATAAGTTTTTAAATATTAGAAATATGAAATTTTACTTAATTTATTATTACTTTAGAAATATTAGAAATCTGAAATTTTACTTAATTCATTATTACTTTATAAATATTAGAATCTGAAATTTACTTAATTTATATTACTTTATAAATATTCACCTCCTAAAATTTTACTGAACCTGGGACCCGCCTGTCGGACCTATTTATACACGGACATTTAGCTAATAGTCCGTGTAGAAATGGAAGAGAGCTACACGGACTATTAGCTAGATGTCCGTGTAGAAAGGACATTTGCACACGGACTTTAGAGTTATGTCCGTGTAGAAATCTCTTTGTACACGGTCTTTTAAGTTAAAAGTCCGTGTATAATGAGGAAAACACTATTATTTCGAAATCCTTCTCTGCCAAAATTTTCAAAAGTCCGAGAACCCTCACAAAGAATTAAGCGGTTCAGTTCCAAAAACCCTCACAGAGAATTTCGAAAGCCTTCTCCGAGCTCTTCACCGCCTCACCGCCTCGCCGCCTCGCCGCCTCACCGCCTCACCACCTCGGTCTCTCTCACCCGTGGTCTCTCTCTCTCTAACCCGCGGTAAATATCAACACCCTTGTGAAATAAAGTTAGGGTTTAGATATATGTTTTAGGTCCTTTGCTCAGTATGTTACTGATTTCAATTAGCAATTTAATTAAGTAGCAACTAAGCATGACCACGAGCAAATCCAATGTAGTCATTACCTATGGTTCACTAGGTCAAAACTCAACAGCAAACCACTGGAAAAATCAATTTGACATGATGAATCAATTCAAATCCAATGTAGTGTGTAGTATTAAGCCAAAACACACACAAATTAAGGATATAATCTAAATAAGTTTCTTACGAGTGGACTTCTCATATAAATTTTCTCATAGATAATTTTTTTTTACACATATCATATTATATTATATAATGCTAGACCCTATTCGTATTTATTTACACATCAGAATACACATATATCTAAGTATTTTGTATCAATGCATCACATATATATTTTTCTTAAATGAGATATTTGAGAAAATCAAGAAAAAAAATTCTGATAAAAAAATAACAAACGGTACAACTTAAGTATTATGAGCATTTACAACGATAATTTATTTTCGATTTCTAATATGACATAGCATTTTTATTTTTATTTCAGGGATTGATGTATCCCAATTATATATTTCTAATTTATAGCAATTAGAGTGTACTAACTACTTAATTATTTGTAGTTCATCAATTTTGTGTATTACAACCACAATATATAGTTGTAATTAATATGAGAATTGGACTGATTCAAATATGTTGTACTTAAAAAAAGTAAATGTAGATTAAGTGCTCATGAACTTAAATTTGACTGAAATTTTCTTTATAATTTAAAGTTAGAAGGACATGTTTCCTCAAAAAAAAAAAGTTAAAAAGTTTGATTGTATTTTAAAGAAAAGTAACTGGAAAAATAAGAACAGCCTTTTTTTAATTATAATTTATTTATTTGTGCTATAGGCTATATATAGTGTATTTTCAGTGCTTATATGTCGTTTTTATTTTCATGAAATGACTTCAAATGTCACATATTTAGAGCTCGTTCGGATTTCAAACGGGTCGGATCGAGTCGAGTTTGGGTATACACTTAAGATGACTTTGTTCAATGCATACACTTATGATTTGATCTTTAATTTCAATTATTGGTACAAGAATATCAATTTTTGTACAAGAATATCAATTATTGGTCACTTATGATTTGATCTTTAATTTCATGCAGAACCATGTCGAATGAGGATAAGTACGTGGATATGATGGCAGAAGAGGAGCAGCAAGCTACTGTCTCATCAGAAAGAAGGAAAAGAGGGCCGACAATGTGCACGAGCACGTCCGAGCAGACCCATCAAGAAATCTGGTTCACAGAAGACGGGCGTGCGCAGGGAGAAAAACGGCAGAAATACTCAAATTAGTGTACGAGTTTTGTGAGGCAAAATGCGAGTATCCTTGTAGAGAGGTGGGATCATTTTGAGGATACGGTGAAGGACGAGTGGTGGAACAAGGTGAAGGTAAAGTGCCTAACAACTCTTTGCTTTATTTTCACTTATGTATCTATACTTGAATACACTAAATTTTGGTGTCAATCAGGCTCAGTGGAACATCGAGAATGATGTTCCAAAGGATAAGACTTTGAAGATTATGAACAATGGTTGGAAGCAATTCAAGAGCACGTTGAAGACGGAGTTCATGGAGAAAGGGAGAACTCCGGTCGGCTACTACAAATGGCTAAAACAAGAGGACTGGGATGCGTTTCAAGCTTTGAAGTCTACCAAAGAGTTCCAGGTATCTAACTCGTGCCTCTTTTGTGCTTATTCTTTCTCAATATGTACTTATCTTTCTAAAACTAACTGATCGTTATTGTCTTGTTTCTGTGAAGGCAAAAAGTGATAAAGGCAGGACGACCGTTGCCTTTAACAAGTATTCCACACCATCTAGGGTCAGCTGGTTACGAGGGTAAGTCGGCAGAATGGAGGAAAGTCCTGGAGCAAAACAAGGATTCTGACTCACCCGTGGTTAGGATCCAAAATCCTAGGGGCAAAGATTGGGTCATGGGTAGAGCCGAGGTAACCGCTGACGGGAGGATAGTACTCCCAAAGGATTTGCAACCCGTGGCTCAAAGAATGGTAAGAGTCCTTTATACTTACTTTGTGACATTCATCCGAAAATTATAACTCCGAAAGTACATCAATTGTTCTTTTGTTTTAACTAATTCTTCTACTTGACAGTTGGAAGTGGAGGAGGAGGTCAACTCGGGTGCCCGGAGTGTCGAACGATAAAATGATTCCTTGTCCGCAGCGCTCGAGAATCCAGAACACCCGGGTCGAGTAAGGGGTGTAGGGGTCTACAGGGGCTGGAAGGAGGTGTTCTGAGTGGAGGGAGAGAAACCTCGAAGAAAATCTCGTGCCAAGGTAAACAAAGACGAGATAGTTGCGCAGATACGCGCGGAGGTGAGCAAAGAGTACGACGCAAGGTTTGCTGAGATGGAAGCAATGTTGACACAAATTAGGTCAGCAACTACGCAGCCATCCGAGCAACCACCTCCCATTTCGCCGGGAATTCGGCGAAGTAGTCAAGCATCCGGCACGTGGGCCTTAGACGATTTGGAAAATCTCAAGGTAATCAATACTTGTTCATAATCTAAAGGTAATTAAAACCTGTTTGCAACCTTGATAGACAATATCGCATCATTAAAATAAACAACTTTCCCATAAATTTGCAGGACCCAGAGCATGCGACCTCGTCCTGTTGCATGGTAGCGTTCCTCTGATCGTTGCTAAGGGCGTTGTACATCCAGGAGCCAAGAGTGTACACTGTGGTTCAGCTAAGGCCCGACCATGCATGCGTGCAGGTTGAGTTAGTCGTGGATGGTTGGCAGCGCGTACCCTTCCTGTCCCTACCGAGATGTTTGTGCTTGATGATGCACGGATGTCATTTGTCCAATGGGCCCAAGAGTCAGATTGTTTTGGATCAGGTAATCCATAAAAAAATCCATTATTGTTACATTCAACTCATTCTTTTTGAAATACTAGAATAATCCATCTATAACTTGATACAGACACAAGGAGATGATGTTACCGGTACGGCGATGTCACCGGTACGTCAGGAGGTGGCTTGTGACGTCGCGGCTGACGCGCCACAATCACCGCCCCGTCCTATGGTCACCGAAGAAGAATACAGCCGTTTGCCCAATGATTTGCGCCTTCTCGACGACTACTTGATGACGGCGCCCGAAGGCATGGAGGCTATCATCATCCCTGTCCCACCTGGGATGTTTCTACACGAGGGCAGGGATCTCCTGCTGTCGTTCAAAGACTTCAAGGACCTCTTCCACCACTCGTCATCCGACAAATGGCTCGATGTTTCACACATCACCATTTTCCTCATGTTAGTGATATTAAAATATTTTCATTATTGTATAGAACTCAAATATATATTCTAATTACAATATGATGAGTTTTCAGGAAGCTAGTCCGAAACTGTGATGAGATGGTTGAAAAGAACTTGTGCATGTTTCTGGACCCCGAGAAAGTGAGTGCTACGGCAGTGACATATTATCCGGATATGGCTATCGAGTACATGTGTTCTGCGATGCATCGTGCTAAGGCGGAGGAGAAGAAATTCATTCTCATGCCATACCACGAGGGGTTAGTTCTAATCTTAACTTATGTGTTGTTTATATTTTAATTAAAGAATTGTATAAAGGAATTAAAAGTTAAACATAAAAAAATGAAATCACACCATCAATCATAGCAAATACTCGTGTGACTTTTATATGCTAAAGTACTATAATTCTTCTCCTCGATCCCACAGCAAACATTGGTGCTTGATTCTCATTGTGCCGTACCTACATACGAGCATAATTGTTGATTCTTGTAAGCCCAAAGGAAGGATCGCGGCTGACAAGTGCAAAGTTATCTTTCCTTTTGTGAATAAGTAAGCAATAACAATTCTATAGGTTTGCATTTCTTTCAATCATATCAAATTATAAAATTGCTAATTACATTCACTCACTTTTGTAAGGGCTTTTGCGAAATATATTAAAGAGGGAGGATCAGATAGCACGGGCACGCGCAAGAAAAGCAAGTTGAATTGGAAGTGGATGTTGGTGAGCACACTTTATGAGTTAGAAATTTCATATCTTGTTAAAAAAAATTATTGTCATTCTAACAAATGCCGCTAAATGTAAATTTCAGAGCCCGCAACAGAAGGAGGGTTGGGAATGCGCTTATTACACGATGATATTCATGTTTGACTTTGTCGAAAGAATACAATTCCTATTCCCAAAAGCGGTATGTACTTCATATTAATTTCCTATATAATAAGCAATTGATATCTACCTTTTCTGAAATACTAACTATTATCAAATTATAATTTTGTAGAATGTGACAAAGCAAGAGCATTACACCAAGGCTCAGATCGACGATGTGCGGTGCATGTGGGCAAGGTGGTTTGCCATGGAATTTTGTAATCCTCGATATGGATTTGCATAGATTAATTTGTAATAAAAATATGTTTCGAATGAATTTATTGCTATATGAATTTTGTATAAATTTAGTATATGAATTTCTTGCTAATTAATTTGTTTCAAATGAATATATATTTTGTATTTCTGTTGCAAAAAATTGGCTAGCAAAGCTGGAGGCTAGCCCAAAAACAAAATATACAAAAAAAAAAAGGTATTTATACACGGACATTTTATAAAAATCCGTGTGCAATACTAATCATACACGGATATTTTAGAAAAATCCGTGTATGATAGCCTTGCTAGGCGAAATACAAAAAATCTTCAACTATTTGTACACGGATAATTACCAAAAGTCCGTGTATAATACCTACGAGAGCTACACGGACTTTTAATACAAAGCCGTGTAGAAAGAGGAATCGTACACGGTTAATTAGGGGATATCCGTGTAGCTCGGTAACTTGTAGAGCGACACCGGCAGGTCTTTGTACACTGTTAATTAGGGAATATCCGTGTAGAAATCATTATAATCACACACGGTTAAATATCCGTGTGTAGTTCCTGACCTATTTATACACCCTGGCTTTAAACACAGCAGGAAATCCGTGTAGCTCTTCCATTAATGTCCGTGTGCAATCTGTTTTTCTGTAGTAGTGTCACAAAGCAAGAGTTTATGTCTTATGAAACATAAACTCTTGCTTTGTGAGTTAATGAAGGCGCACGTAAACACGTCGTCCGTCGGGCGATCGGAACCGTTGAAATGAAAGAGCACTGCATATATATTCTTGCAGCAAATTTTGATGAAATTTTATTTTTATTTACCTATCCATTAAGTCGACGGAATATCGAAACATCGAAGGGCTATAAATAATTCATGTTGGATCGAAGCTTGGACATAATAAAACTTCATAATTTTTAGTTTGATTACGTTCAATGTTGTCCCTTGATCATTTCAAAACAAATTTGGAATCATTTCATTGCAGATCGACCGTCAATCGCTCACGTGAAAATGAACGGTTCACAAATATTTACTAAATTTGAAGGGACAAATAATCATGAAAATCTATAAAATTTACAATTATAAGTATAATTTGGTCATAAAAACTGTAACAAATTTAAAATATATTTCTTGAAATTTTTTCATACTATTTCAGTAAATGCATTAACTAATTTGTAAATATGTAAATCTGAACCGTTCGATTGAAAATGTGTTGTCCTGATGTCTTCATTTAAGAGATTGTGGGTAGGGAATCTCTGAGGTAGCATAATATTTTTGTTTAGATCCGGACCTAGGCGATGCACATGATCCTTTAATATTCATGCGTAATTATGATCAGATGGTTCCGATCTAAACACAAATATTATAATACCTCAGAGTATATGAATTGGTGGGTAGGTCTCCTAGCGCAATACAAAGCCCCTTCTCCTCTCAGCCTCTCTGGACTTGAGCGTTTTTTTTCCATCTGAACGAGCCTCCAATTATTTTTCCTCTTCCCGCTAATTTACGCCAAAATCCTCACTCGCAAATCGCCATAAGCGGCGCCAAAACCCTAAATTTTCGCTTCCCTCCTTCAATTCCCTCTTCATTTTAGAAAATTTCGGTTCCCTCTCCAACTCTCCAACAAAGAACCCAAAACCCTCACTCGCAAATCTCCCCGCTCAGCGTCGTCTCGCTTCCTTTCTTCTCCTCTCAAATCCGATCCTCCCAAACCCGCTCAGATCTCCCTCAACTCATTCAATCCGCACCTTCTCCCAGATCGCACCGAGACACCGCCTCCTCTCCAGCTCTACACGGAGGCGTCGCTCCATCGATCGGAAGCCATCCGCCGAAAGAGGGTCCCGATCGGAAGATGGAAAAGAAAGAACAATTAAGGAACAAAAAGAAAGACAAATTTAAAAAATATCTCCGTCGATCGGAAGCTATCCGCATCTTCTATGCCAAGTCACTGTGTTATCTTTTTTAGTTTTATATTTTTTTTTCTTCTAATCTATCCTTTTTTTTGTTTTAATTCTTCTACAGGTTGAATTCCCCTAGCACATCTGCTATTGCAATTGAAGCTTTTGGACATGGGCTTCATATTTCTCAGGTAATCTTGTAGATACCTTCTAGATCAAGTATTCCGACTGGTGAATGGTGAACCACAAATCATATAATTTTTTTTTAGTTCTAATCATATTGCACATTTTGCAGAAACTAACCTTTTTATGTTTTTTTTTATTTTTTGTATTGCTGCGTAAATAATTACTTTGAGTTTATTCACTTTTAGTTAGTCAATTTGAAAACTGATTAGGCAATAGATAATGAAACTCTCAGTCCTACACAAACTATTTTTTTGTACCAGCAGATACTTTACCAGTCTCTAACAATTTGGAGCTTTATTATCAGGATCCAAACTCAAAACATCTTGGAATGACAGTATGGGATGCATCAATGGTTCTTGTAAAATACTTGGTAATTAGTTTCGCTTTTAAGACTTCTGTAAAATCTCAATCTCTCTTTATATTTCATACAACTAGAAAATAAAACGTATACAAAAAACTAAAGTTGATGTTTCTTTCCTTCTTTTGATGTTAATATACTGGTAGGGTCCATATGGGTGCGTAGTGTTTGGTGTATCTCTTTAAATGACAAATTTTGAAACTAATGGTTTGTGCATGGAATGATTGGATTGCATTGCATTACATCTGGATATATTGTTACAAAACTGGGGCATTTTATAATATTTCAGCATTCTGCACAGTTTTGAATATATTTTTCTCAACTTTTAGGGTTTTTCCAGTAAAAATTAAGTGTTAGGGACTGTTAGGACTGAATTATGGTAATTCAGGGACATTGGAAAATTCAGAATTCTGATAATAAATCTATTCATGATAACTGAATTCTTTAATTCTAATTGATTTCTTTGTTTCCTATTTTTGTTCTTGTTATTAAACTCATAATTTGGTGGAGAAGGAAAAGAGCGTGTTGTTGTTGCAATTGAATCGGTAACTAGATTTTTTTATTACATAAATTTGATGTTTGCTTCTATTTATTTAATTAGAGAATTGTTTTCAAAAATATAGTGCTTAAGTAAAGATTACACATTTGATTGACTTTTAGGTTAGCCATATGTTGAGGCATGCTCCTCTCTCTTCTGTTTTACGCCTACTCAGTAACCTTCGTTGCCATGGTAATTTACTAAATTACCTTCTTGCTTTCCTGTATTCTTTATTTATTAACAATTGCACCAACATATACTAAGTAGAGTTGTTTATATTTTATTTTGCAGAGAAAATATCATCTTTATTTTGGTTAATACATACAAACCTACGTGAACCTAAGGTCGTTGGTTCATTTGAATACATTTCTACCATGGTTGCTTCTTTAGAACCCATTGTACAACTTCCAGATTATGCAAATGAAACTTCAGGAAATATTACTTCTCTGGAAGAAAATTATTCAAAAGAAAAATTCAATGTGCGGCTTAAGAGACGAAATGGAAGGGTCAAACTCTTTGTACGTATCATTCTATCTTTATTTGTTCAACTATTTATTTTCTTAATGTCTTTTTATTCGCTTGTTGATGTAATTGCTCTTTAATCAGTGTGAAGAGTTACTAATCGAGCAAGATTCAAGGAAGTTCTCTTCAGTTCCTTCTATAAGCAGTGTGGTTACTCAAAATCTATTACCCAAGGTTAGAATCCTACATTTGAAGGTATTCATCGTAGTGCATTTGCACCTGTAGCTGCAGGATACTTGAATGGTAAATTTACTTTGTCCTATTTTTTTTTCTCTGGTACTGCTTATATGTGATGCAATTTTAGAAATATAAATCAAATTTGTTTTAATTTTGTAGTATCAACAAATACTGTACATGTATTTTTCCGAATTATGTTAATTAGGTCTTCCTTTTATTTTAGAAGGGAGTCGGTTATGTTAATTATTTTCTTTAATTAGGGCCATGTCAGTCCTGGGTACCAACATGTACTTTACATCCAAGATTTTATTTATTATTATTTAATTTCAGTGATTCAAATTTTAGCAACTGAGATTTAACTTCTATAGTGAGAATAAGTCAAAGTATATGTCCAGGCAAAACTTACCATCGTCCATGATAAACAGCAGCAAGGTAGACTACAATTTTTAGTAACTTTTCACATTTTTGCAAAATGCATGTCCAAGCTAATAATAATAATAAAATTCTCATGATTTATTTTCTAAATATTGTAGGTGACAGACTTGATAATTTCACATGGATGTTTACTGGACAATTGCTTGATAGAGCACAACATATTTTCTTAACATCAACCCGCTCTTCTAGTCTGGACAAAATCTTCATTTTAGGCATAATAGAGGATCTAGAAGTTCTAACATATGAACATCCTTGGGGTAATTTTTTTTTATAAATTTGTGTTAATGGGTGGAGGGTATATTTTGGGACATTGTGTTGTACAAGTTCTTACAATTTAGTATTGATTTTTGTAATGCTTTTTGGCATTTTGGTACAACGTATGATGATTATACTATGTGGATTAATGTTAATTACATGTTTTTTTCTCTATATTTCAATGTGTTTGTTAATTTGGCTGAATAGGAATTGGGGAATGTAAACGGGTCGGTACCGGGTTGGTACAGGGAGGATTGTTCATGTGGACATTCTGGTACTAAAAAAAGGAGGTCAGTATTTCCGTGGGTATATCCAAGGAAATAATAGCGCCCAGATCTGACCAGGTGGGCCCACTTTCACTGGCCATGGAAATGCTGGAGTGGGTCCCACGTAAACTGTCCATGGAAATACTCGAGTGGGTCCCACGTAGATTGCCTTGGAAATACTCGGGCGTCTTCCTTGGAAATAGACAGGAGGGACCCACGCTCCCTCCCCTTGGAAATACCCACGTTTGATCCCCATGGAAAAACTAAGGTGGGCCCCACGGATGCTCCCCATGGAAATAATCCAGACGGTGGCCAAGTTTGAAAGTTTTTCCATGCGCTCTTTTTCCATGAGCAGCCTCATGGAAAAAGCCAGAATCAGGTATTTCCAATGGCGCCCTTGGAAATACTGACTATTTCCAACGAGGGTATTAGCAACGGGAGTTTTTCCATGGGTATCGCATGAAAAAAGTCATTTTTGGGCTTTTTCCATGCGTAAGCCCATGGAAAAAGCCATTTTTCTCCCCATGGAAAATGCGGAAATTATAGTAGTGTTTATTATGTTGAAATTGACCCATGATCTAGAAAAATTTCTTAATTTTGGAAGCACCTTAAATAACCTTTCATGTTTAGAAATTTAATTCCAAATCTGTATAATCTTTTAAATTTAGAAATTTAATTTCAAATCTCTATATTTTGTTTTAGGAAATTTATTAAAAAATAAATTTCACCAAAACCCAAAATTCCATAACTGCCTATTAAAATTTGTGCGGAATTTTGTGTGGCACAGAGGTGCACCGCACAGAGGTTCGCACAAACTCTGTCAGGACCGAATTTTGATTAGAATTTTGCAATTTCAATTGAAAATCTTCTAGCAAATTCTAACCAACTTAATAACTGAAAAATAGTCAATTATGGCGGTAAATTTTACAAGTTTTGTGCTCTCCAAATCAAAATTTTCAGATCTAAAATAATCAAGAAAAATCCAACAAAAATCGATGAAAAAATCATCAATAATTCTTAATTCTCTGTAGATCCTAAAAGACTTGATTCTCGGCATGAAGGCTCTGACACTACTTGTTGGGGAATCATAAATGCCAGACAATTACGTCTTATCTAGAGATCAAACAATTACATCCCATCTAGGGGTCAAACACTTACACCCCGGAGAAGGAGCACACATTAACCTAAGGACCGTCCTATGCCGAAGAGACCCAAAACATAAATCAGAAATGCAAAACATAATACCTGATTCAATGTCGTTTGTAATGGAATATCCTAAACCTTGGTAGAGCAACAGTCGTTTCCGTGAGCACGAGACAAGTCTTCACTAATAAGAAGCCCTTTTCGTATTTTCGTCGTATGGTCGTGGATCAAGTCTTCCAAGACAGCAAGATATGGTCCTTGAGAAATCATCTCCAAATTTTCTAATGGATTTATCTTCCTTTGATGGTGGAAAAAAAAATAGAAGGCACACAGAGCTGTATTTTTCTAAAGAGAAAAACGTATATTCAGTTTCTGTGTTTTTTTTTTGCATTATCTTGTGCATTGAGGACCAATCCTTTTATAGTAACCTATCTGGTTATCTGCCAACTTGAAAAAAGTATTTTGTGCGACTGCATCAAAACCGTGCTGTTGCATCAAAATCCGTGCAGCCACATTGATATCCCGTATTCGTGTGGCCCACACAGACTTTTGAAATGATAGTTTTCTGAATTGCAAATCTCAGAATCAGTCCAACAATGATTTGATCTTTGTCTAAATTGTTCTTTATATTTATGAATCATATTATAATGAATATATTGATTGTCTATTATCTTATTTGATCACTTTAATTGACAACCATATATGACAGTAAACAATCCATAATTAGATTATATATTTGTTCAATATTAGTATTAAATTCAACAAAATTGGCAATAAATCCAACATGTGGTTGCCATTGACACTAGCTAGGGTCTTTTTTACGGTTCCCTGTCGGCTGTGCATTAGAGATAGCGACTGTAAATATTTCGAGCTAAACATGTGTACATATACTTGTTCGATTTTTTATCAATATATTTTATCAATATAAAAAAAACATTATAGAAGGATTTGGATAAACAGGAAGTCCATGGCATGGAAATCGACCGAGTCCGAGTTGACCCGGTCTATTCAGCTCGAAATCGGCGGCCCACAGCTGAGTAATTGGCGATTTCCTCATCTGGCCGCCCTTCGGGAGAAGAAAAGCTTAAAAAACTGCCGAATCGACCGATTCTTCTGATGCACCATCCGAGTTGAACCGATTCTTCAGATTTTTAGCTATTCTTCGAAGGAACGGATTGTGACGATCCAATGAGAGCTTTGGGGTTATCAATTTATCATGGAGTTTGTTTCATTGTTGATGTTGAGGGCGTTTTGGATTGAGAGCGGGGGTAAACGAAGTTAAATTCAAATATATAGAAGGAGAAAAGGGTCTGACGGTGAGACCCGACGAAGGGAAGAGTATCTCCAATCGGATCCCTCAAGTAATCCAAATTTTGAGTTTGAATCTGCACCGTCTGACTATTTTGACACGAATATTAAAGGAGAGTACATTTTACCTCGGTTCGGATTCTGATCAGACGGTCCGGATTAGTTTAAGATATCCGTGCTGATGTAATCAAATAAACCCAACATTACTTCTAATAGTAAAATTATGTGCTTGTTTAATTATTTCTTATTTTTAATGATCTCTCATGTCTACTCTAAATTTGATGTTCTATCATTTGCGTATTATATTCATTCTAAATTATGCCTTTCATCAAATATATAATATTTCATTTTCGTTTGTGTTTATATTTTACATGATACTCTAAAAAGGCTATCTGTTTAGTTTTGTACACTTGGATTGTATTATAATAGTGCATTTTTCAGTGTAATTCTTTTGCTTAACATAATTTTCAACAAATTATTTATTATAATTTTTCTATAGTAAGAACAAAAGAAACTATTGCTGTTTAATCTTTCTATTCAAGAAGAACAATTGTGTGGAGCTTTATCCAATTTGATAAGTATCTTATATATATACACCCAGATCCAAAACCAAACTTTTGCAAAGAATCACCAAAAACATAATGGCCATATGAGGTGCAAATCAAGAGAAACAAACACAAATTAAGAACAGAAATGAAGCATAAAAGAATACCTTTGCCATTAACAGTGATGAAAGACAGCAATAAAATTGCAATGAAGACCTCTATTCCATCCATCTTCTCCACCGATCTTCTCTGTTAAAATATTGTAGGTTTGTATTTTGTAAACTAGCAATACATATTCTCCCACTTTTTATATATGAGTACATCAATTCATCTTGGTTTAATACTTCAGTTAGGAACAGGGAATGATAAACTTGGTCAAGTATTATATTAATTATGCACTAGGTCATCAAATTTTAAAGAGTGATAATACTTTACAGTGCAGATTGGTCCGTACTATGAATTCATATCTCCGTTTTCAAAGTCCCAATAGTCGATCTGAACCATTCAACATGACATTCATATAAAAATTACTTGGAGATCAATTTTTTGTATTTTTTTTTAGAATTTTTTAGATAGGTAGAAAATCAATATAATATTTAGATTAGGTGATTTTCTAACTATCACAAAAATATTAAAAAAATTCTAAAAATTTAAATTTTGGTCTCACAGTATATATTCATATGAAGATGATGTTGAACAGTTCGAACCAATTGTTTGAACTTTGATAATATAAATATAGATCCATATATAGTATGGACCTATGTGCGTATTGCAAAGTTACCATAGCCATACTTATGCTCCAACAATGATAAGGACTTCATATACATTGTTTCAATGTCCCCCTTCCTGGTTATATCTTTATTGCAAATGACCTGTCATCCACAAATTATAATGGGTTTAGAAGTTTAGGCAAGGTCAATTTGGTTGACATATATATATATATATACTTTATTCAACATATAGTTTAAACATTAACAGTAACCTCACTGAAACAGAAAATGCAAATATAAAATAAAATTGCCCCAATACACTAAGCTGGTTTGAACATTTTTCTATTCTGATTTTTCTTTCCCAAACTTTGGTACTTTCTTGGTTTAATGAAATAATTAGTGGTGGGTCAAGGAGTTGAGCCTTTCTTATTTAAATGAAATATTATTTGGATAAGGTCATGAGTAGACTATATATATGAGGCATTAATATTACAATGTGATTCATTTTCTTGCTTGTCACGCACAAACAAGTATATGTCTAAAACATCACTGTGTATGTGTCATAAATAGATGAATGAACCATTTGTCTTCGGAAATCAATCAATTAGAAGACGTAACAATTTACTTACACGGACTACATATTTTTTATTTTTTTTTAATAAAATGTAAATGGGTACTTAATAAATTTAAAATAAGTTTTAATAGAAAGTCAATAAATTGGAAAATGTGTGGGGTTTTTGAAATTTAGAAGGATAAATATGATATTATGAGTTTTAAGAGTGGGGAATAAGCAATTTTGAGGTTTTGGAGGGATACACATGAAATTCCCCCAATATACTAATTCCTTAGCAATGTTAGAGCATTTTAAAATTTGTGATTTCCCATTTTTATATATTTGACATAGTGCTTACTTAATCAATACTTGACCAAGTTTATCATTCCCTGTTCCTAATTGAAGTATATATTAAACCAAGGTCATGAATTGATGTCAACTCATAGAAAGTGGGAGATATCAACAGAGAATATGGATACAATGGAGGTCCTACAATTTTGATGCTGTCTCTCATCACTGTTGATGGCAAAGGTATTCTTTTGGGGGCGTTTGGTTCGCACTATAAACTATTCCAGGGAATAGAATGATGAAAATTTACTGTCTCTCATCACTGTGTACATGAAAATTTACTTTTTTGAAATGTTTCCGAGATCCGCGCACGGAAAAGTTTGAACCGTTGATCTCGGAATTTCAGGAACCTGCGATCCCTCTCGGAATCGCAGCAGATTCGGACTCCTTTGAGCATACCATCCAGCTGCACTTATCTCTTATTTCTCAGAAACTTTATTCATGATATTGCCAGGTTCAAGCATGTCTAGTACTATCAGCGTTGGCTATGAAAAAGAATAATCTCATGACATGGTCAAAATTATTTAATGGAGTTACTCTGATCTTGATGCAGTTGTCTACCAATAATGTATAGATCTATATAATAATTTACAGAGTAAATCTGGCAGTCTTCCATCAGTCTTTCATTTGAGATCATTAATATACAAAACTAAATTCCAATAAGAATTTTGTTGACTAATTTGCATGCGTTAACTTGTACTGATGAAACAGATCAAATCTTAGAGAGATACTATGTGATAGCTTGATCTGATCAGATTATTCATTTCAATCACAAGCTTTCCATGCAAAAAATTCGACAATTATCTCGTATACGTCTAGCATCCCAAATTTTCTAATTATCCAATTAATTGGATTATTAGACAAACCCAATGTGAGAAAATTGACGAACCTTGTTTCTGGACACCTCAATTTTTAATCAGTAAATATCTGTACTTGGAACTTCATTCGTTTTTCTATTCACAAATATTGATAATATCTTTGACAATACTGAAAGAGATTAGTGAGAAAATTACAAAAAACATCCTTTAGAACTTAAGTTTTCTTCCCAAATTAAAAAAAATAAAGAGATACTATGATGTTTCAATGTTGAATAGACTGGAGGGGACTAATACCTTCGTCACATTGAAGGAGAGATGCAAGGCACGGAGGAGATACTGTATTGTGCGCTGAAGCAGTGGATATTCTGTGGTGACGAAGGAAGAGGAGAGATGCCAGGTAGAACTGTAAATGAGCCGAGTTCGAGCGAGTTACCTCCAACTCTAACTCGGCTCATTAAATAAATGAGCGAGTCAACTCGAGTTGAGATGGTAATAACGAGTTATAGAGCCAACTCGAACTCAGCTCGTTATCAACTCGAGTTGGCTCACAACTCGTTTATAACTCGTTTAACCAGTTAATTATATACTACTAGTAAAAAAAATTATCAGTATCCAGCAATTTTTCATACAGCAATAGTACATAAGCACCAACAATTTTTCATATAACAACTTAGTACATAAGCACCAGTAATTTTTCATACAGCAACTTAACAAAAACAATTTATGGGATTTATTGTGACCAATACTATGTAACTCGAGTTATAAATGAGCGAGTTGGGGTAAACTCAAACTCATCTCATTTATTAAACGAGTCAGCCAACTCGAGTTGGAACTGACTCGAGTTGTAAATGAGCGAGTTATGAGCTCGAGTAACGAATTTGAGCAATTATGCCCAACCCTAATGACAGGTGTGAGGAACTCCGCTGAGGAAGGAGAGAAATGGTGAGATAAAACAAGATAAGAGCAGATAATGGTTTAGTCCAGAAATTGAATAAAATGGGGATGGGTAGTGCGGAGAGAGAACAAACCTGGAATCGGAGAAGATAGAAGTCAGAGGCTGAGCGGAGACGAGACGGTTTTTCTTCTCACGAAAGTAATCGGAGAAGAAGAAAGTTTCACCAAAAAAAATAATAAACCTCGCGTTTGTGTATGATTTCCACGGAGGGGGAATGAAGAAATTCCGTCTTTTTTCGGCTATCGCAATAGCCATAAATCAGGGAATTGGAATAGCAGGGAATCACCGATTACCTTATCTATTTCCTTGTTAATTTGCCAAACGCGGTAATGACATTCCAGGGAATTACAATGCCAAGGAATTGCCTTTTAAAAGCATGAACCAAACGCCTCCTTATTATTTTTACTTACACGACCTTTTCATAATTATAATATAATAAAGACTATAGATATCTTGATAATATATTTTTATTAATACAATATTAGTATGTCTTTGGAGAATAAATAATTCTGAATAATATAATTTTAAATAAAATCCAGAGAAATGAAATCGTGAAATTATCATTTTTCTTTTATCACTTAGTTATTGTAAGAAATTATTGACAATGAGTTTTGATTTCCTCCCGTGCAAATTATACACCCCATTCCCTTAGAGCATCTGCATCTCTGAAACTATTAGAGTTTCTAATTTGATTTGGCAATTGCTACATCAGTTTCAGAGATGTAGATAGATTTCTTATTTAGCAACTTTGCTCAATATTTTTTTATTAGGAAATCGTTTATAAACTCTGACGTGGCAAAACGATTGGCTTGTATTCGCTAAAATTAGTTTAATTTACTGCTGATGTAGCTTATCAATTTTAATTTACTGATGATGTGGCTTATTAGAAATTTTAAAATTAGTTTCAGGAATGTGAACATTTAGAAACTCCAGAATATATAATTATTTAGAAACTCTAAGAGTTTCGGATTGTAGATGCTCTTTTTTTTTTTCTTTTTTTTCTTTTTTTTTAAATTAAATCCGAACTCGTTCTGACCCGTCCTTTCATCTAATTAATTAAACACACTTCTCTATGAATAAAACTTCCTTATATGAAACGCCCCTATCTAATTCTTTCCCTGACCACGCCCTCCCCTCAGTTTTGACTTAAATGAGACCCCCATCTGATCCGATGCAAAACCGCCCCCCATTTTTATATCCCCTGCCGCACATCTCTCTCTCCCGTTTTCTCCACATCCCCAAAAGAATAAAATAAAATGAATATTTTGTAAATAAAAATGATGATATCGATTATGTATACCTGATTCGAATTATGACTACATCGCAGTGATTCTGAACCGTCGTTGTAATCCGGTGTGAAACTCTGAACATTTTGCTATCAGGTAACTAGACTTCTCTATAATCTGTGTTTTTGTGTTTTGGTTTTGTATGGTTGATTTGTATATTGGTATTGTGTATTGGATTATGATGGCATATTTAACGGAATAGCGGGTCTGAAGTTGGAATTTGAATTGAGGCCGATACACGAGGCTGGTAGTTGTGGTCGGGACCGATATGTGGGGAATACTAGTCGAAGTCAGGTTTGATGGTTAAAAATAATAGGACTTATTTTACTGATGATCTAGACCGACGTGTTATCGCTGGTTAAATATGCATGCATAATTTGATATATATTTGTGTGGATTAATCCGGCATGTTTGAATAGTTGTTATATTAAACCAATTATAGAGAAATGCATCGTTAAATAACCGGTTACTGAGCTTTGTAGCTGACTCCGTCTTGTTATTTTTGTTTTCTTTCTGTTGGCGACGTAGGTTGATGGACCAAGAAAATGTACAATGATGATATTATAATTACGTTCTGGATGGTAAAAATCTGGCGTGTGACACACATGCTCTCAAAACCGAACAATTATATATTTTTCTTTAATATTAACATGCTACATATTTTTTTAATAGTGTATAATTGGTACTTTATAAATTTAAATATAGATTTAATAGAAAAGTCAAGAAAATAGACTAATCTGTGAGTTTTTGAAATTTATAAAGGTAAATATGACATTATGAATTTTAGAGGAAGATGTAATGTTAGGGTTTTTGAGGAGGACACATGAAATTTCCGAGAGCAAGTTGGGTCCGATGCCCATCGGACTCAAATTTGAGTCTGATGGGTTTCGGGACCGTCTGATCTACTTTAAGATTGGTGCGTACGAATGTTAAAGCAGACGCGAAAGTTGAGAGTGTGAATCTTAAAGCAGATCGGACGGTCATCGAACCCATCGAACTCACTTTGAGTCCGATGACCATCGGACCCAAATTGACCTTAGAAATTCCCCCTCTTATATCTTATTGCAAGTGATCTGTCATCCTTAAACAATCATGGCCGCACCGGTCATTGGTCAAGGAATTGAGCGCTCTTATTTAAATATAATATTGGGATAAGGTGAGTAGTAGTGATTTGCTCTCGGGTACCTCGGGTCGGGCAGGGCAAAACCCGGGACGGGTAGCGGGCACAACGGGTACGGGTACAATGGGTATTGGGGTACAACGGGCACGGGTAGACGGGTTTTTTTTTTTAAAAGTCTGCCCTGTCCGTTTCAAATCCATGCCTGTCTCGGATTCCTGGGTAGACGGTTTTTTTTTTTCTGTTTTCTGTCTTGTTTTCTGTTTTTTTGTTTTTTTTATAGTGTGGGATCCACCCGGTTTGTGATTTGAACCAATTACTATTTGGGGGGAGGGAAATTTTTTTGAAAAAATGGGTTTTTGGGTAGCGGGTAAACGAGTGCGGGTACACCCGGGGCGGGTTCGGGTACACGGGTATTCGGGTTCGGGTACGGCGGGTACGGGTACACCCGGGTTTTTTTTCCAAAAATAGAGGACCTGCCCGTTTGAGACACTACTAGAATATCCGCATTTTCCATGGGGAGGAAAATGGCTTTTTCCATGGGCTTCCGCATGGAAAAAGCCCAAAAATGGCTTTTTCCATGCGCTGCCCATGGAAAAAGGGCCGTCGCAAATACCCTCGTTGGAAATAGTCAGTATTTCCAACGGGGCCCTTGGAAATACCTGATTCCGGCGTTTTCCATGAGGTGGCTCATGGAAAAAGGGCGCATGGAAAAACTTTAGAACTTGGCCACCGTCTGGATTATTTCCAAGGGGAGCATCGGTGGGGCCCACCTTAGTTTTTCCAAGGGGATCAAACGAGGGACCCACCGAGTATTTCCAAGGGGATCAACCGAGGGACCCACCGAGTATTTCCAAGGGGAGGGAGCGTGGGTCCCACCTGTATTTCCAAGGAAGACGCCCGAGTATTTCCATGGCAATCTACGTGGGACCCACTTGAGTATTTCCAAAGGCAGTTTACGTGGGACCCACTCCAGCATTTCCATGGCCAGTGAAAGTGGGCCCACCTGGTCAGATCTGGGCGCTATTATTTCCTTGTATATACCCACGGAAATACTGACCTCCCTTTTTTGCTACCAGAATGCCCACATATGAACAATCCTCCCTGTACCGTCCCGATACCGACCCAGTAGTCCATTACAATCCCCACTTCTCATTGAAACTGATAAACATAAATTCATCTTACAAATAGATAGAAAATACAACATACAAGCATTTAATAGGCATAAATCATTAACATAGCATAATCTACATACATTGTACCAACAAAATGTGAAAACCCCATTAATACACTATCCCTGTGTAATTGCACATTGCTAATACACCCAAAATATACCCACTATGAGTTAACAAAAATTCACATAATTAAGTTACGACCTAGTTTGCTGATATGTTAGAGCTTGTAAATTCACAAAAATGTGCACTTTCCTACACTAAAAGGTCAGGTTCATGTTGAAGGTAGATTGTCCCACCATCCATCCTCCCCTGCAATTGCCTCATTTCCAGGTGGAGCTTGATTCAAGAGTGCTTGGAAAGCCCCTCCCTGACTTGGTTGCATAGGAAAAGGAAGACCCTATGTTTTGGGACATAAAGAGAGACAACATGTTATATTTATGAGGGTTTTTGCATGTACACCCTCAAAATAATAAATTTAGCAATTTAAGCATCGGAATATCTAATTTATTCTAACAATAAAGGATTTCATCAAATTTTGCACCATACAATTATTTCTTGTGATTGCACTGGGTGGTTGTTAAATGGGTTTTTGTTAGAAGTTAATTTTAAAGTTGAATGTGATTATACTTCACCTTTTATATTTAAATCTTAAAAGGTACCAATATTAACTTGACATACTTGTACCAGTAGGAATATGAACCCTTCATTTGGGTGGTTGTTTTGGTAATGATTTAAATGCAGGGGAAAAAACATTCTATAACCACTTACATGGGAGATGGGCATATTCATATCTGAAGCTCCATCTTTAGAGTGCTGAAAGGGAGGCCCTTGGCCCTAACAATAAAATACAAAAATCACAATGTTATAATTCATATATCCCAAAATTTGGTCAGATTTATGAAATTTAAATCATTCAGTTCACAAGTCAATAGTTGTACCTGAAAAGTAGGCAAATTCCCCACACCTTGCTCAGTTCCAGAACCGTTTGCTTGAGCCTAAGTTTAACAATGCACAATGTGTATTGTTAGTGTACCTCTATTATCTAAACTCCTGAGACAAGCACAACAGGATCAAATAAAGAACTACAATTTATTGCAGAAATGCTCCTGTTCTGCACTTAATCCTTTAATTTACATTTTGGCACCTGTCAGTTCAAGGGCTGGTAAGAACACAACCGATTCGAAGCCAGTACCATTAGCACCCATCGATCACACCGCCAACACAGAGCACTAGCACAAGCAATCACTCAATCAAGCAACAAATAAAGAGGGTTTGGTTACAATAACAGATACAACAATATTTTGTCAATTATCGTATATGTTGGAATTTCCTAAACAGAAACCTAATTCAATTGGAATAATATAAATCACGTCCTTACACCCCTTCTCCTTTTCTCCTTTATACCCAAAGATAAACAACCTGAAACTTAGTGATGGCCAGGTATACGATATTCAGATCGACACAGCGGGAGTTATGTAATAAAAGGTTTCTACACAAATTGGAATTACGTACCTGCAAAGTAGGTTTTTGAGCACCACAAATTGAGAATAATTGGTTCAAGTACAAGTCAAAAGTTGCCATTTTTCTGTCCCTCTCGGCCTTCTCCTCCTCATGACGACGGTCACGGTCAGCTAAGAGCACTGCTACGTCTGCGCGAGAGAACATTGTCTGCACTCCATTGTTTGTCACACCAGAAATAGAAGATGCTGTGTGGCTGGTCCTGGCTTGGGTGGTTGTTGTTTGCCCCTCTTTTTGAAGCATGCTTCCCAATCCTCGGACCCTACTGCGTTTTGATCCGCCCACAGCTGAGAGAAACATGGCGCTCTCGTCGAGGTCAGCATTGGCCTGATCAGCCATCATGTCTCTCACCTTGTGCTATGATTTGTTCCAAATTTAAAATATGAGAAATTTAGATATATGCCCATCATAACTTCATCAATTAGAAACACTTACATAAATTGTAGGATGTAAAGTTTTTTGCTTACTGAATGTGAAAAGATTGTGGGGTATGTTTGTCAATTTTGTTTTTAAAATAATTAAATTAAAGATTAATTAAATGAATGGGGATAAAAGAAAGGATGTTGAGTTTTTATGGCGATTTTGGATATTATGTTGTTTTATTGCATGGAGATTGGCTATATCAAAAATTTGCATGGGTATACTAGAAATTTTCCCTATTATTAATATCCCCATTTTTTCCTTTATTCACTTAAAAAAGTAGTTATTTACCCATCTAAACTGTACTCCTGTTCTCCTAACAAAAATCAAGTCTCGCATAAGTAAAAAAAATGAATACGATGTAATGTACGTAATGCAACTTACATAAACCGCCTCTGATTCTGTGTTGGAAAATTTTAAGGTGTTGGTATCCAAATCCGGAATGTGTGTGGAAACTTCCTCGGTACTTGCATCCATTAGCCCGTTGCCATCACTGTTGGCATTGTTTTCCTCCTGTCCAGACACAGCCTTCATGGCAGCTTCAATTTGGGCGACAACCGGTGATTTGCCATTTACTTTACGACAATGAATATGTGCATAAAGTTGTACTTTAGAAGGCTCTTTGCCCTTGCACAAGGTTGTCTCCACAATAAAATGAATAAGCAAGCAGTGGTAAAAGGTCAGATTAATCTGTAAATTACAAGTACTAATAAGTAAATAGCATAAGTGTTCATGCAGCTTACCAGCATTCGATGGTGCTGGTGTGAGCTTGCTGACCCACCGTGGTGTGACGTGCGTCCGCGAGTTGTGCGGTTAGCATGGTTTCGTCTACTGACCCCTTGCCAATCCTCGGTGAAAAACATATCACACAAGCCATGCCAGTTGGGGTGGTCAAGGCACCAATGCGGAATCGCGGCCTTCCATGCTTGTAAGTTTCTACCAAATTTTTTGATGCAGCTATCCCTCGCCTCGTGAAGCTCCTCGCTGTACCTTTTGCTCGCTATGGCCTCCAAAACATCCCGACAATGGTCATTGTCTTCCCCGTCACGGTACCTGAATTTCTTCTGCAAAACATATATATGCACTGTCTTAATAGTGGTCCATGACCCTAAAATTTAAATAATGGCAACTAATCTTGAATGTATTTGATGAAGTTCACTTATAAATTGTTCAGATTGACCTTAATTATTCAAGGACATTTTCATAAATTATCCAATCAATTTGTTTTGGGACCTCAAGGTGACTAGTAATTACTGTTGACTAGTTTGGGACCTCAAAGGCTTAGATGATTAACTTTTCATCACTTATCCAATCAATTTCTGGTTGTGAATCCATGATATACTATAATTAAAATAAAGGGTACCAAGAAGAGAAACTCGATATTATTCTTTGTGGCGTCATCAAAGGCAAGGAAGCTTCTCAATGGTCCCGGCATATTCTGTAGGGCAAGCCTATTGATAGCAACATGTGAACAAGTGAACAAGGATATATAGAATAAGCATAGTGAAGTACCATTTCTGAGAGGAAACTTTGATACAATAATGCTACCAATGTTGATACCCTCATTTGGTAGCATAGAAATTACTGGAAATAAGGGTATCAAAATTTTGATAACATATAAACTCTGTGCATAAAATAAGGGTAACCCTTAGAGGATAAACTCTGTGCATATAACTTATTTTAGAAATTTTGATAAAATAATCATAGACAACATCAACATTTTGGAATTTTTTTTTTAAATTATTCCCAAGTGTTTTTATCAAGTCTAACATGTTTACTGCATTCCTGATCAGTAAGGCAAGGGTGTTGATGTAGTCTAGAAATTTTGATAAAATAATGTTACATTGGAAGCACCTACATTGGTAGCATATAAACCCTTATTTGAGAAAATTTCTAGCACTTTCTATGCTACATTTCAGAACCAGCAAACATTATTTGATCACATTGGTGCTTATATGCTACATATCAGAAGTTGATAAAACTGAACTATTACTCTTTTTTTATTTTTCAATGAAGGAGTGACTTATAAATTTCTAAATCAAACCTGGTTTGATATATGATTTATCGGAGTGATGAAAATTTTCTAAATTTCAATTCCTCAAACTCCTAATCTGATTAAAATTGAACTGTACAATGGTATTGATGTGAATGTTCAATGTGAGTGTTCAAAAGAAAACAGGCACAGCCAAGCAATTGAGGGGAAAGGACATGTTACCTAGTGATTGCTGCGCTTATCTGATTTGGATTGTCGTCGCATGTGAACTCGCGAGGCCCAACGGGCCAGATTATTGGGCGGTCTTCCAGTACATCCGTCGATTTTCTGATAATTCCAGGACCTCGTCCCTTCTTCCTTGGGGGTGCCGGTGGTGCAAGTTCACGGTCTGGGCTAGCATTTGAGCACTGACCATCATCAGGTACAGCCTGTGAACTCTGCTTTCTCTTTGAGTATTTTTTGCAATTTGCTCTTCGTAGACCAGATTTTCTGGGGGCCATGTGTGCTGTGTTGCCAACCTACATTTCAAAAGGGTTCATTACTTTTTCAGTTAATTTCTTGTATACCAGATGTGTTGTGTTGCAATTTGCAATTTGCTTTTCGTAGACCAGCCTTAAAAGTTAAAATGTAGATTATGTACAAAATAGTCAAAATACGGCAACCCGCACATAGAAAATTATTTTCATAGACCAGATGTGTCTGGTGGTATTCCATTTGCAATGGTCAGATACGGCAACTCTAACAAAGAAAATTATTTTCTTGACGTGAAGAATTGAATGTATACCAGTAAATGCCAAAATGCTTTTACAAGAAAACAAAAATGACTGCATTAAATTATGTGATGCACTAAGTAAACTATATGGCAACAAATAGTCAAAATTATAAAACAAATGCCTGCCATGCTAATCTACATTTTGGGAGACAATTTTGGGAGACAATTATAAATACAGGGTTTAGAAGTCAAAATTATAAATACAGGCTTAGGAGACAATTTTGGGCTAAAACAGGGTTTAGATAGTCATTGCCTACATTTTTATTTCAAAAAAAATTAAGTAAACTTCAAAGCATTTTAACTTTTAAGGCTGCAGCCCACTGTCATAAAAAGAGACACATTTCCCTACATCTTACTCCACCAAGTGAATTAATTTAGATCATAACTCCAACTATCAAATAACTACCAAATAAGATGTAAAATATAAGGAGCAACATGAACATGAACATGAAGTAAACAATTTAATATTTGACGAATGACAGGACTGTTAACAAACCACATAACCAGTGTAACTCAAAATTTGACAAATGAGTGTAATATCATGCAAAACCACAGAACCATATCCAGTCATCCTGACAACAACTCCTCTCCTATTGGATCATGCAAAAAGAGAAATCCTATTTCTTTCAAACATAGGAAACTTAAAGAAAAAAAAAAACTTCCAATTTTGGGCAAAAACCGATGTACAATTTAGTTATTGAATACTTATCTATATAACTGTATGTGCAACAAGCAGAACAAAAAACTTCCAATTGTCAGCACTCCTCAAATACAGATGTCTGTGCAACAAGCAGAACAAAAAACTTCCAACAGGCAGTCTATTTTTCTTTGTATCCAGTGAGTATTCAAACTGGTAGCTAAAGAAAAAGGAAACCAAAAAAATAGACAGCCTGTTGGTCATTCAGAAGAAAGAAGAAAGAAAGAAATGAGTATGACAGAATGCATGAGAAAACAATCAGCTTTGATATGACAGAAAGCATGAGAAAATAAAGAAAATGGGGTTCCATCATGACAAAATAAAGAAAAAAAAAATCCATATCTTTCTTCATGAACTGATCGGTATATTAATTGCCTATATATATGTGTGCATGTACATTCCAACAGGTTGCAAGAGATTGGAGCTCTGTTCTCTGTTTCTCTACAACTCGTATACATAGTGAACTCAAATAGTCAAATTTGTTTTGTTCAGCTGTATATTTCTAATTGGGGTTAAAGTTAGTTATAGCTTTACGTAAGACGAGGAGTAAGAAATTAAAAACTTGTAAATAACATTTTTCTTCTTATCAATATATTTGTTAGTGGTACTTAACCAGTAACCCTCAACAAAAAAAAAAATATCATCAATTGTTGTTAATCTTAAACAGCACGTATTTTGTTGTCCTGCTGATAATATTGTGAAGGTTAAAATTTAGTAAAAACCAAATAAATGGGGGAAAGCTAGCATTCATTATAAGAAATAAAGAATAATCTTAAATCAATAAATTGATTGTACATCGGTTTTTGCCCAAAATTTTAAAAACTCAGCTTAAAACCTTCTTTTAAGCTGCAGCCCATGACACAAAAAGAGAATGCAGTTGATGTGTAGAGAAAAGGAGAAAAGTATATGCAAAACCCTAGACTGAAATGTCGCCTCATTCTCAAATAAATGCAAATCAAGGAAATTTGAAGGATTTTAGGGAGAATTACCAATTTAGTTCGAATTCGATCAAGTTAGGAAGCACCTCTTGCATATACTTCTCTCCTTTTCTCTACACAAATCCTTCTCTGAGTTTGTAACTCCGATTTGCTCTTCAATGTTTCTCTGATGGTGAACCTACGATTTTTGTGCATTTTAGATCTGAGCGATTGAGAGAGAGTGGGGATATTAGAGGATGGCGAAACTAACGGGGGAAATGAGGGGGAAATTTTGGCGGCCATCGAAAAATTTCGGAGCAGTCGGCGAAATTTGGATTGAAATGCGGGGGAAATTCGGGCGGCCTTAGGGTTCTGGATGAGATTGGGGGGGGCGGAAGCGGCTGGTGTCGAACTAAAAGGCTAAAATTCGGAGTTAAGTAAATTCCTGTTCGTATTGTAATATGCAGGGATGGTTAACTCGGAGAATGACCGTCTGATCATGATCGGAGCCATTCCAGTCTCCGCCAAAATACGCACTTTCCCTTTAATATTCGTGCGGATGTCATTAAACGGTTTAGATATTTGAACGCACCATCCACCATTGCATCAGGCGAAAAATTGTGCAGGGTGAGTGCTGCTTCCTTACAAAATAAATTGCAATGATCAATTGATGTTTAAATGGACAGAGCTGTTTATTCTTTGTGCAGTTTTTTATCAGTTTCGAACTCTTGTGATGTTAACTCATGAGAACTGCTTCAATTGAATTATGCTCTGTTAATAAATCTGCCTGAAATATGTATACATCAGAGAATTGTTTATTTTGCAATTTGCATACATTAGTGATGTTAATTAAATTACAGTGCCATGATTAAATGGATATAAGAACTGATAAATTGTTGCAGTTTTAAATTTTGAAGATATTATAATATTTTATAGAATTGTTTATTTTAACTTGTTTGAATGACCAAATATTGTTAATGTCAAAATGGTTATTAAGTAAATTACATGCTAGTGAATTAGAACAAAATATTAAATTTGCAAATGATATTAGATCTAATAATCATGTTATGATTGAAATGACATGTTTATGAATTATTAATTGATTTTGGAAAAAAAAATATGTATGATAACATGTTTGTTGCATCATTAGCTCATTGCCTCAATGTTGAACATGGCACATGAACTCTCGAAGTGTGACATAATGAAGATCCACGGGTATACAAAGTCCGATGGTCAATCGGAACCGTTAAATTTGAGGAATAACACATTATAATCACTATATTGAAATTTCAATAAATTTGATGTTCATTTACTCACCGATCAAGCTCACGTAAAATACATTCATCGTATGGCCACAAACTCTTCACGATGGATCGATGCTTCGACATATGAAAAAGTTGGAAATTTTTGTTTGGTTGCGTTCAATGTTTGCCCTTGATCGTTTAGAACCTGATTTGGTATAATTTCATTGCGGATCGACCGTTGATCGAGCACGTCAAAATGAACGGTCCTCAATTATTCGCTCAATTTTGAAAAGTAATTAATGTTGAAATTATATGAAATTGACTATTTCAAACATTATTTGATCACATTGTATGTAAAAATGTATGAAATGTATTTTATGTAAATTATTTCTATTATTTTCTGTACAAAATTCTCTAATTTCATCAATCTCTGATGTGGAACGTCTGATAGACGATGAACGGTTTAGGATTCACAATGGAGGTATATTTCTCTGAGGTAAGCCAATATTTCTGTTTGCATCGTACCATCTTGGAACGCATGCTATCTGTTAATAATCGTGCGCACCCTAATCTCATGGCCCCGATTTAACATGATTTACTACTTTACCGTAGAGGATAAAAATTTTGGTAGGTGAAGGGTTTGATATACACTCTCTGTTGTGAGCCCGGGACTTAGCCGAATTTTTGAAAAACCCTTCCCTTTCTAAACCCTCTCCCTCCCCCCGAGGCGCCCCTCTCCTCTCAAATCTCAATCGCCAACCCGCCCCACTCCTCTCTCAATCGCCAACCCGCCCCGTCGCCGTTCAATCGCCAACCCTCTCGATCGCCATCCCCTCTCCTCTCAGCAACCCCTTTCCGCTCAATCGCCCCTCTCCTCTCCGCTCAGTCTCCAACCCCTCTCCTCTCAGGCGCCAACCCTTGCCTCTCAATCGGCCGCCCGTTGCGGTTCCTCTCAACACTGAGGTGATCGCCCCTCTCCTCTCTCAACCCACGGGTAAGTACTAAAGTTCCTCTCAACATTTAGTGAAAAAAATATTATTAGAAGGGTTTCTGTGAAAAATGCTTTGAGAAGAGTTTTGAGAAGGGTTTTGCTATCAATCTTAGAAAAATGCTTTGATTAGGCTTTTAGAAGGGTTTCACTGAAAAAATACTGAAAAATATTGCATTTAGAAGGGTTTCACTGAAAAAAGGGTTTCACTGAAAGGGTTGTGCCAATATTTTTATTTTAAAAATTCAAATAGTCAATATGAACAGTTCAACATGGTTTCACTGAAAAAATACTTTTAGAAGGGTTTCTGTGAAATCCATTATCCTTTATTAGACTGTAATCCAATACAGTGAAAAAATACTTTTAACAGCCTAATTAAAATCCCCTATACTTTCTGTCTCTAGGAATTTGCTATCAATCTTGGTGCTTGCCGCTAATACTTTGACGGCCGTGAGGCGAGGCAATTCCTTGGCTACCGACTATTGCTTGACTCTTTGCGTTGGAGCCTCTTTCGGGTAATTACACATGAATCTTTTTAAGTGCAGGTTTTATCTCTGTTGTTATAGAATAAAGTATGAGATTAGTCCAATTGCGATGTCATATGCATTTCAGTTATTCCGCCAGATGAGTGGAATAAGCCGATCTTTAGGCTAGCCTAAATTGACCTAAATAAACTCACCTATTTAGATGTCTTAAGTTTAATCCATAGTTGGGACCCACCATGCGTCTATAAAAAGAAGAAATGCATGTTTATTGATTCTTGCTTCTCTAATTTTTATTTTCTATGTACTGACTAGACTTGAATATTGCCATGATCAATCAGATTATATACTGGGTTAAATGTTTATTAATATATATATCAAAATGAATAAAATAACTGGAAAGATAAAATTTTAATTTTGCAATTTTTGCTTTGTATAAACTACAAGAATTTTAACTATTTCTATGTGACTAGATAATGTAAGTATTAAAAAGAACACAGTACAATCAATTAGATGTATAAATAAATTGCGATATGTCATTCATTCTCCATACTAGACAGTTTTTTATAACATAGACGAATCTCTAAACTTGAGGAAAAAAAATTAATTGTCTAAGTATTTCCAGAAATCTTAGTTAAAAATATATATAGTTTGTTACTTTTCTTAAAAGTTTTCTCTGCACACAACCTGACTTTAATTTGTTACTTCTCATAATCTTAATCATCTTTAAATTGAAGACCAAAAAAATTGATTTCTTAAAAGTTTTTAACAATAGCACAAAAACAATAGCAACATCCTATAAAAACCTACACTGGTAGCTAGTTAATAAGAAATGAGAAAACAAAAATTTGATTGCCATGATTATTTTCTGATGCTTGAATTAAGTGATTTTAACATAATAGGATGGGTTATATAAGAATCGAACTTATGTTAAGATAAAAAAGCGAGATACATCATGATCTGATCCCATTCCTATAATTTGTGTATTATTTTCTATCATTTGATTCTTATATAAATGTGTTTTGTAGTAGTGAATGCATAAGCTTGGTATCAATATAAATGATGTCAATAATGTTTTCATATTAAATCGAGTTAGACTACCACCAACATAAACCCCACAAATATATGTATATATATATATATATATATATATATATATATACTCACTTTATATTTCATATTAAATTAATTAAATATATTTCAAAAATGTTTGTCTCGTCTTTGCAAGTAATATAATATCAGCGTTGAATATACCCTTAATAATGATGTCAATATTCGATTTTTATGTGATTGACCACAGAATATAACAAGTTATAAGAATTTCGTATATTCAACCAAGACTAATTCAATGGTCTCCAACTCTTTTTTATTTTCAGTCCTAATTCCGAAAATTAATTCTTAATTCTATAAATTTCTCTACTTAGGTTCTGTTTTATAATGAAAATATAATGCATGGGTATTGATAACTTGATGGAGCTGAACATAAATCAAATTTATGAAATATCAAACAAATATGTACAAAAGGCATTATGTAGGTAAACAGATTAGAATCAAATGATAGAAAATAATACACAAATTATAGGAATGGGATCAGATCATGATGTAACCCTCAATTTTTATATTCATATAAGTTCGATTCTTACATAATAGGAATGGGATCAGATCATGATGTATCTCGCTTTTTCTTGATTATAAGTCTCTGAACCTTTGATGTCTCTGAACCCTGTGATGTCATCTAATTTGATATTATATTTACCCAAGTTGGTTATGTTAATCTAATTTTCGTATCAGATTAACCAATCTAATAATATTAAATTAGATTAACCAGACTTATAATCTCAGAAAAAACCAGCCTTAGTGCTGCGATCGATCATCAAATTAGGTGTTTTCAACAAAAGTCTCTTCTCCGATCGATATCCCCAATTCCAAACGTAATTAAGATAAATCTTTTTTGGAGCAAAGATGTAACCCTTTTTGTGTGTTTTCTTTTTTGGAGCTAATAAATAATGCTTGTAGAGTTATGTTAAGTGTGTTTTCTTTTTGTATTTCCTTGAGCAAAAATTGCACATCTGTTATTTTCTTTTTGTGTGTTTTCTTCCTTTACTGGTTGTTGGCAGAAAGTTAACTTTTAAGTCCAAATGTAACCTGTTTATGCACCACACAATCAACGCTCCTAATTAATACTCTCATATGTCTCATGCAATTAATAGAAGAAAATGATTAGAACTTTTGAATAGAGATGCATATACCCAGTCATGTTTAGTGATGTTATAGTTAGTTATGATTAGAATTATATGATTAGAATTCTCGGGGATTTAGTGATGTTAATTATGATGTATTGTTTAATTTATTGCTGTTGCACTACGTACCATCTTTCAAAGCTTCTTAATATTGCTGTTGCACTATTAATTAATAGTTATTGTTTAATTTAAATTCAGTATTATCTCATATATGTTTGCTTCACTTGTGTAATTTTTGTTAAGATTGACTCTTTATAAATTATGTCTGCCATATCACCATACCTTAAAGTTTTTATAGGCTGTAAAAGTTAGTATATTTTAGTTGTAAAGAAATGTCTCTATATAATGAATTTACTGTATAATGAATTGTTTCTTAATTGTAAAAGTGTCTCTACATTCTTACCCTTTTATTTTATTAATTCTTGATTTATTGGTGTTCATTGGCACAGAAAACATGTCCAGTGACGATGATGCCTCTCAGTTCAGAGTCGTACCTCGCCGTAAATCCCCGAGAATCAATCCGAGCGCCACGAGTACGATGTCAGCTGGTCCCCCGCCAGAGGAGTCTCACAACCCGCGACAACCGATTCATCCAGAGGAGTCTTACAACCCGCAACCACCGATGCAACCCCAGATTCAGCCAGAGACTCGTGCACGTGCAGCGAAAAATTCACAAGCCAAGTTGAGCACCATGCCAAACCCTAGGAGATCTGCGAGGCTCAATCCCGGTGTTTCCGGGTCCCTTACAATGCAACCGACACAGGGCCATACACCGGAGCAGGCCAAGACATCCTCAAAATCCAGTGGGACGAAGATTTTTTTTGGCCCAAATCCATCTTGGCCACCCGGTAAACCAGGATTTAAGAAGAAAATCACAACCGGCAAACCACCTGGAGATACTCATCCATCTCCAGAGGGAGTCGGTGCCCAGTCCACGCCACCGGATTCATCCACTGTTGTACAGGGATGTGACTCGTCACCAACTCGTGCAGCCGACTCAGGTCCTGCTATGGCACCGACTCGTGCAAAGGCATCGGGTCGTGTAGAGTCGAGTTCCGCTATGTTACCGACTATTGCAGAGGAGTCGGGTCCTGACTCGTCACCGACTCGCGCAGAGGAGTCGAGTCCCGCTATGTCACCGACTATTGCAGAGGAGTCGGGTCCTGACTCGTCACCGACTCCCTCTGAGGCAGCGGGTCCTGGAGGGTCACCGGCTGCGACTAACACCCGTTCAGCTGAACAAGAAAGGTCCTGGTCTTCGTGGGAAGATATTAACATGTTTTCAAATGAGTGGGATCCATGGGAGAATGCGGGCCAGACAGACACACCAGCTCCGAACGATGCACATGCTGGTGATGGAAGTGAGTCTGGTCAGTCGATTGCGCAACAGTCGCTATTGGATGACGATGGCAGTAGGAGGTGTCTCCTCCGTCGGCCCCTTCGCTGTTGTCCCGAAGCTTTTACAGCACACGGGCAAGAGTTGGAACATGCGCCAGCTGCTGGCAAGGGAAAGAGAAAGCGAAACAAGGGTAAATCTACCGTGAGGGCAACGCGGGGTCTTGGCAAGCCTCGTGATCCAATGCGTCCGGAAGACAGACCAGAACTCCAAGTGGCCGGCGACGGGGTGTTCGCTACCTCGCCCGATGACACAAAGGTTATAACCACGATCCGGATCCTGACATTAGAGAACATGCCGGGACCGTATAGGTCTTACAACTTCTTTCCAAGTAAGACAAGGTTGTCAATTTTAAAACATTTCCTGCAGAGGTATTCGTGGGGGGCCAGTGAAGACATCGGGCGTTGTCTCGATGTTTTTGAGAACATCGCAGCGGACGCTTACAGTCCGGAGTTGGCAGAAACACGGGCTTGGTATACGAGGAAATACGGGATGGATAAGATGGCTTGGAAAGAAATCCCTCCCAAATGGTGCAAAAATGTAGAAGCCTGGAATGGGCTGTGCGACATTTGGTCCACTTCCAAATGGGACCAGCAATCGGTGACCAACCGTAATAACAGAACAAAAGGAGGTACCCTGGTCCGGCACGTCACTGGTTCTAGGAGCATGTATCGACACAAGCTAGCCATGGTATTGATTTACTACAATAAAAAGAATTAGTGTGCTTAACAATGATTTAATTCTAATAACATCATCTACATGGTTGTTTGAACTTGCAGTCTAGGGAGAAGGGCACACCAGTGGGAATGAGGGAGGTTTTCGATCGAACTCACATGCTAGATACGGAGGAAGGGAAGAAATACGTGTCTGAGAGAGCAGAAAAGGCAGCGGTGAGTGCCTCATCCCTCCACTTTAAATTCTAGCACTTTGAGCATCTTGAACTTAGCAAATCTATTAATTTGATGGTTACCTTAGTAATATAAACATTGCAAAAATACGTTGCTTGGTATCCATTCTAACAGGCCATAAATTGCAATTCAATTATCAAAGTCAAACCTTTAACTTTGCTGTGTAGAGCCATATGTAAATCCAAAATTTTCCGAATAATCATTATGACTTGACACCAACTACAGGAATGAAATCCCTTCCGAATAACATGAGATATAGTTAGTGATGCTTGTGAAATATTTAACAAATTGTCATATTCTCCGTGTTCAGCCACACAAACGTCACTATGCAAAATGAGAAATTGGTTCAGTTTTTCTTAACCGATGGCTTCACTGATCACTGAACCTCCGCTATAATTTCTATTTTAGCAACAACTTGTAATAAGGCATTAAAAACATTTCTTGGTCCAGCCTACTGTCAATTGAAATCAGACAAAAGCACATTACACTTTTTTGTCACAAGTCTTTGTTTATTCAATTTTATTTTTGAAATTGAACATCTATAAGCATCATTAGGTGCAATACTTTTAAAAAAAGACTCACCTTCCAACTCCCATCCATTGCCACTTTTGCTTCTGCATAAATATATATGATTGTTACGCATTTTGATAAGGGCTCTCCAAGCTAAATAATATAAATGGTGCCAAATTAGAGATCACCCAAGCATAAACACTCAACTATTAGCTAGTCATGTTCTATACAATATGTATATATACACAATGGTTAGAATTTTCTAGGTAAGCAGTATTTAAGATGATTCACACAGGTGATCGATATCATTATTAGAAAGAAAATGCACTACTTTTGACAAGGCTTTTCAGAAATTTAACTACCACTGAAAGTTAAATTTACCAAAACCCCCCCTGAGTTGTTAAATATACCACTGTTCTTCAAACCAAACTCTATCTTAGTTGTACTTGCAACTATTTGCTGTAGCGAGGATTAAATGTGATATTAGTAGTGAGGATTTGGATTAAATGAGGTATTGACAACTATTTGCTGTAAATTACAGAAATCCTATTCCGACCTTAAGGAACACTACGCGGGTCAAAAGACAGATGAGGAAATATGGGAGCTAGCTGTCGAAGGAGTGGACCGAGGGAGGTTATTCGGATTTGGCAAAAAATCAATTACCAGCAAGGCCACCCGCGTCTTGGAGACACTAGAGGCAGACATTTCTAATCCAACAAAGAGCACTGCCACATCTGCTAGTGATGCAAAGAGGAAATACTCAAAGGACGAGGTGGCAGATTTACTAGCAAGTGAACGTTCTCGGTTTGCTGCGGAGATAGTTGCCCAAGAGAAGCGGCACAAAGCTGAGATGGAGGAGGTTCAAAAAGGACAAGAGTACTCAAGGGAATGTTTTGCAACGCTCTTCGCAGCAAACGGCCTACCATTACCACCCTTTAAAGTAAGCACATCTCCTAGTCATTAATTATAAACTATTAGCATCGAAGGGTTATATGTATTCTTCGATAACTCTAATTAATGTTTTGTCCTCACAGGGTTCGTCAACAGCGGGCAACGCTGCTGCGGGCCACAGCGGTGGAAGGGCGGATGACACCATACCATCGAAGGGGAATTCTGGAGGGGGAGATGTCTAAATAAACTGATTTGTAATAACTTTAATTTGTAATAACTTTAATCAATTATCTGTTAAATGCTATGGTTGGATCTGCAGGGTTATATGTGATGCTATGTTTGTGTTAATAACCATTTAATTAAGTAGGATGTGTTTTATTTAACTTAGGATGTGACTTTAATTAAGTAGGATGTGTTTTATTTAATCAATTATGTAGGATGTTTTTTATTTAACTTAGGGTTATATGTGATGCTATGTTTGTGTTTTATTTAAATGCTATGGTTGGAACTTAGGATGTGACTTTAGCCAACCTCAAGATTTTTGTGTTTGCAACATGGGTTTTATGTGGGATCAAACATGGGTACTGTGGTTAGATGGAGAATTACATCTATTTAAGCGTACACTGGGTACGCAATAAAAATATAAATTGTATTCAAACAATTTATGTCATTATTTCCATGGGAATACCGTCAGAAATGGCTGCACTATCTATTAATCCCAACGTCTCGCCCCATTTCTAGTCTACCTGCTGTCGTGTTTCCCGTTTGTACCTCTTCTCTCTTTCTGTGAAAAGTCTGTCGCCGTTCTGGGACTCAACAGGGGAACTGTAGATCTCCACATTTAAGCGCCACTGGTCTCGCTGGTCTGTCGCTTATCTCAATCAGTGGTGTCGCCAGTGGTCTCCCTCTCACATTTTAAGGCAGTGGTCTCAGCTAGGTAACTCTCACTCTATCTCCACTCTCAATCTTTGGACCAGGCTTTTAGAGCGCCCCATTTCTAGTCTACCTACTGTCGTGTTTCCCGTTTGTACCTCTTTCTCTCTTTCTGTGAAAAGTCTGTCGCCGTTCTGGGACTCAACAGGGGAACTGTATATCTCCACATTTTTCAGCCACTGGTCTCGCTGGTCTGTCGCTTATCTCAATCAGTGGTGTCGCCAGTGGTCTCCCTCTCACATTTTAAGGCAGTGGTCTCAGCTAGGTAACTCTCACTCTATCTCCACTCTCAATCTTTGGACCAGGCTTTTAGAGCGCCCCATTTGCTGCTAGTGAGCAATAGAGCTGCTAGTGAGCTGCTGGTGAGCCAAATTTATGTAAGTATTACTGCTGGTTACCCACTGTCTTGTGAAATTGTTCAAAACAGCCCCTGTCCTCGCTATGTTTAAGCCTTCGGTTATTAACTCAACTTTAATTTGTATAGATCGCTCAATAGATGGCCACTGATAGGGGATGGATGTACAGCAGTCGATCAAATACGGGAGGAACTCTTGAACCCGAATTTATTGCAGGTGTTACCGAATTCATCGCTTCAGCTGTATCTAAGCCATCGGTTGTGAGTGTCGACACTAATGGAAATCAATGTATCCCCTGTCCGTGTGAAAGATGTGACAACCTACAAAGCAAAGATTTGGAAACCGTCGAACTACATCTTTATCAACATGGTTTTTGCAGCTTATATGATGTTTGGTACAAACACGGGGAGCCACATCCGAACTTCGATATCAACCAACCTCTAAGTCCACCAACCACGAACGATGCCAATGATCAAATGGGTGAAATGGTGAGGGATGCCGCTGGTCAACAATTCAATTGGAATGAGGAGGCACCGGCCGGTGCGGCAAAAAAATTCTTCGACATGATGGAAGCGTCAAAACAACCCCTATGGAAATTGAACTCGACGGGTGAAATGAAATGCGAAGCACACACCGTATTGTCGGCTGTGTCACGTGCCATAGCTTTGAAGTCTAAACACAAATTGAGCCAAAAATGTTTCGATGACATGTTGGGACTCATGAAAAGCACGCTTCCGCCGGGTGAAGAAATGCCGGAAAATTGGTACCAAGCTAGACGATTGGTTGATGGATTGGGCATGGAGGCGAAGAAAATAGATGTATGTCCTAACTTTTGTATGCTATATTATAGTGAGGTGAACAAGAAGAAGACACGGTGTGATGTATGTGGCATTTCAAGATATAAGCCATCCGGAACTAATAAGAAGGCTAAACCCATTCCACAAAAGATTCTTCGTTATCTACCTGTCACACCACGATTGCAACGGATGTACATGACCGCAACATCTGCGAAGAATATGCGATGGCACAAGGAAGGTGTGCGTCATAAAGCCCCGATGATGGTGCATCCGGCTGATGCCGAGGCTTGGAAGCATTTTGCTCGGAAACATCCCACCTTCGCAGAAGAGCTTAGAAATGTTTGGTTGGGAATCACAACGGATGGGTTCATGCCATTCAACTCGAGTGCAGCTCCATATTCGTGTTGGCCGGTATTTGTTTTTCCGTATAACCTACCACCTGGGATGATAATGAAAGAAGATAGCATGTTCCTTGCGCTAGTCATCCCCGGACCAAAGCATCCGGGTCGGGACATTGACATTCTTCTCGAACCTTTGATCGATGAATTGAAGCATTTGTGGTTAGATGGAGAAATGACATGGGATGGGTATAAGAAAGAGAATTTCAAGATGCGTGCACAACTACTTTGGACGGTGAGTGATTACCCGGCTTATGAGATGCTATGTGGCTGGGGTACAAAAGGCCGTTTGGGGTGTTTTTATTGCATGGAGAAGACAAAGGCCTTTCAACTTCAGTTTGGTGGAAAAGCAAGTTGGTTCGATGGTACTAGGTGCTTCCTACCTCCGGATCACCCATTCCGTCGAGATAGGAAGAATTTCAAAAAAGGTAGAGTCGAGAATGATCCGCCACCGCCGAGATTGACGGGAGAGCAGCTGCTCGATATAGTGAGTTTGCTCCCAGATATTAAATGGGGTAAAGAAGCAGGATTACAACAGATTCCGGGTTATGGTGACACCCACCATTGGCAAAAGAAGAGTATCTTTTGGAGTTTACCCTATTGGAAAGATAATATGTTGCAACACAATTTAGATATGATGCATTTGGAGAAGAATTTCACCGAAAATTTGCTATACACGCTTTTAAGCATAGGTGGCAAAACAAAAGATAATGAAAAAGCAAGGAAAGATTTGGCTCTTTATTGTGATCGTCCCACCCAACACCTAATTCCGGCGGGTGACAACAACCCGGGAAAGATGAAAAAACCAAATGCCCCCTTCGCACTCTCTCCGGGTGATAAGAAGATTGTTTTAACATGGCTCAAGGATGTAGTAAGGTTTCCAGATGGCTACGCATCCAATTGGTCAAGGTTGGTTAACCTAACCACTAGCACCTTCATTGGACTTAAAAGTCATGATTTACATGTGTTCATGGAGCGTCTCCTCCCCGTCGCTTTTCGAGACTTCGTCCCGGATTCCGTATGGGAGGTTTTATGTGAGATTTCAGCCTTCTTTAGAGAGATTTGTGCCAAGGAAATTGATCCCAATCGTATTGCGATATTAGAAAATGATTTTGTTGTCACAATGTGCAAGGCAGAAAAAATTTCCTCCTGGTTTCTTCGATTCAATGGAGCATCTTGCGTTGCATGTAGCATACGAGGCTAGAATGGGGGGGCCAGTAGGGTCCCGATGGATGTTTCCATGCGAAAGGTTCGTTGTGTTTTGGAATTTGTTTTCATTTTACATAAAAGAACTCTAATCTTAACTATGTCTTCTATTTATATACCATCATACAATTACTGTAATAACTAACAGTTAACCATTGTTGCAATTACAGGCGTAACAAAGAACAGAGAATGAGAGTCACAAACAAGGCACGTGTTGAGGGTTCAATTGTAGAGGCCACAATTGCCAAAGAAATCGGTACATTTTCCGCACACTACTTTGCCGAAAAAACTAACATTGGCCAAGAAGGAGTTGAAACAAGTAATCGTTCGGCGGGACAACTCTCGATATTCGATACTCCAACCCGTTGTATTGGCAGGAGAAGACGAAGGCCTCTCTCTGAAACAGATTTTGATGCTGCACACACCTATGTCATCCTCAATTGTCCAGAGATCTGTGAGAAGTACATGGGGTACAATCTTATAAATTTTACTTTGATGATCTCAAAATTATCCTTTCTAGAACCTATCAAAATCTAATATTTTGCCATCTTCTAAAATGCAGAGAGTTTGATACATGCATGCTCAACTCTGGAGTAGCCGTAAGCCCACTAAATTTGCCAAAAATTCGTCAAGAGGGTTTCGCAACTTGGTTACGTAAAAAGGTAATAAATTCTCGGGATGAAGGCGATTACTACATACGAATGGCAGGAATCAAGCCTAGCAAAGAAGCGTACTTCTACGAAGGGTGCGAAGTCAATGGGTATAGATTTCACACACAAAAATATGGGCAAAACATGTCAACTAAAAGTAGCGGTGTTTGCATTAAAGGAGAGTGGGATGCAAACAACACACAAATCGACTACTATGGAATTCTCCAAGAGGTCATTGAGCTACAATATGATGCCCACAAGGTAATTCTCTTTAGGTGTGATTGGTTCGACATAATAAATGGTGTAAGGGTCGACCGCAAACATGGTATTGTTGAGGTTAAGCATACTTCTCGCCTTACAAATTACGAGCCGTTCGTACTAGCGGCTCAAGCAACTCAAGTATGCTACCTACCTTATGCATCGCAAAAGGCCGAAAGACGCCCATGGTGGGTGGCAATGAAAACAAGTCCGAAATCAAGGTTTCGTGCCGAGGGCGACGATACAAACATCGAATTTTACCAAGAGGAAAGAACGGATAATCCAATTGAACCAACAATTGGACAAGACATTGATTGGGATGGTATGGTCTTTCGAGAAGATGAGTTCGAGCTAGTGATCGATACGACGAACCTTCCGCCGGCAACATCCAATGAACCGTCAAGTTTGGCGAGGGACGAGAACAACATAGGCGAGGGTGAGAATGAGCATGACATGGAGCAAGACGGTGAAGAAGATTGCTTAGGCTCCGATGATTCCGATGAAGAGTATTAATTAATTGGTAAATCAACATACATGTGTTAGGTTTTTCATTTAAAATTTCTATACATTTTACTAATCCGGCATGCTTCACTTTTGTCAAATCCCTTCTCTAACCTTGTTCTCTTTTTTTTGGTTTGTAACAGGTGTCTACACAAGACCTCAAATATTGTTCTCTTTTCTTGGTTTGTCATAATTTTTGAATCTAAATTAAACTTAAATATGTCTTGTAATTGGCAAAGACCTCAAATTTATGTTTAAAGATGTTTTCATTTGTATGCTTCATTTTAAATATCACAATTGAATATTTGTATGCTGCTGTGATTTAATTTTGTTGAACATTCAAAGGGACATGTCAAATAAACAGAAACATTGCTGTCTCCAGGAATATAACTTTTCCAACGGTAGGCTCATGGAAATAACAAGTCCAACTTTAAAATAATATAAACTGAATCCATAAAATATTTCCATGAGCGAGTGCTCCACTATTTCCATGAACCTCCACTATAATATAATATAAACAAACTAACCACAACATTTCCAAGGGCCGCTCATGGAAATAATAGGTCTCACAACTTCCATTTTATTTCCAAGGGTAGCTCATGAGGTATTTCCATGGGCTATCAATAAAATATAGTATTCGGTCTGTTTGGCGGGTCATGGGTCATGCAAAAGTATTTCCAACGGTGGATAGGTAACATTTCCATAGGCAGACATCAGGGATTTCCATGCGCTACTATTTCCATGGGACCCCCGTTGGAAATGGTTGAGTGTGTCAGAAAACTCGATTTCTTTTCCAAGGGCCCTTCCTCCCCATGGAAATAACATTGCTACGCATGAAAAAAGCGGAAATTCTAGTAGTGAGACCCGTACCCGTTTATCCAGGTATACCTACGGGTACCCCGGGCAACGGGCACGGGCGGACCGGGTTCGGCAGCCCCCCACGGGTTGTGTCAAACCACTAGTGAGTAGACTAGATATGAGGTAAGGTATTAATATAATTATCATGGAATTAATTAGTCAATGGATAATAGATAGAGATGCTTTGTTCCTATGACCCTATCATTATGGTAGAGCCGTTATATATTAAATTAATGAGTATAGTCATTTTAATAGAGAGTATGTATGTATATATATATATGTAATTGTACTATGTATAGATCTTAAAAACATTTAATCGTTAAAGGGCCCTTACATATGAACATTAGTTGCTAGTTGTTTACTTACTATTTATCTCAACGTTTCCAATTTTCTATTGTATCAAGCTAAATGTTTATAACATCTTGTTGAATGTTAATAACGAGTAACTAAATTTTAAAGAAGCCAATATATTTGTTAAAAAAACTGAGTTGTTTCTTAGACTGCATATATGTTATTAACGAATATGTTAGTATACTTTAAGTTTATGATAATTAGCTACGTTTTCTTACCGAATTATATTTTTTTGGAATTTTGTTACTATTTTTTAGATATGTATAAATCTTTGTTTTTCAGAAAATTATGGACCATTCAAAAATATTAATTTTGTATCTATTTAATAAATAGTAAAAAATTCCAAAAAAAAAATATGAAATTTGGTCTCCAAGCACATTTTAATGTGGAGATCATGTTCAAAGATTTGGATTGATTATTTGAACTTTGAAAATTGAGATAAGAATATGAGGCACAATTGAGACATAAAAAACATATGATATTTGAACCCTACTAGATTTGATTTTTCTTATTTGTAAAGTTTCAATTGAGAAATGAGAGGTACACGAAAACTATATATGCTAAGAGAGAATAAGACTGAGATTCAAAATGCAAAATTTCAAATTTCAAATTCCAATTTTATGATGAAAAGGTCCAATTAATATATGACCTCGCATTAGAATATCAAAAATTAACATTCTCTTGGCTGATTGCATTATCGTCTTACAGAAAATGTTATATAAAAAAAATAGATAGGTTCACAGTTTGTCTAGGGGTGTCAACGAGTACGGTAGGGTCAGGTGGAAGCATTTGCATACCCGTACACATTACAAATTGTCTTTATTCGTATCCTACTCTTATCCATTACGAATTACCTTACCCATACCGTACTCTTACCCGTTATAGTTGTCGGATTATGAAACGGTAACGGATAAATAACGGGTAATGCTATTATAATAAAAAAATTATTTTTACTAACTAATAAATTAAAACACATTCATTTCACAAATATATATACGTATTTAAAGGTCTAAACTTTATTGAGATTTGCTGAAATTTATTTACGTGTTTAAATAGTTAATTAAATGTAGTTAAAGAATTAATATTCATTGCTCATTAATATACATAATATATATAAAAAAAATTAATAATTACCCGATCGGATAATGGGTACGGAATAGACTTTACCCGTACTCTTACCCGTTTAGCTAGATAACAGAAAAAAAATCTTTACCCGTACTTGACCCGATAAGTTTACAAAAAATAACTTACCTATACTCGTTTTATCAGATACGGTACGGATCAGGTAAACAGATAAAAGGGTGCCATTGACACCCCTAAGTTTGCCGGCTGTCTTAATTTATTAAAAGATGTGGAATAAAATTCAATTCATTTTGTTTCCAATTATAAACAATCAACTGTTTCCCTTGTAATTTGTCAATATCAATGAAATTTAAGGGCTTGATCTCGTCTTTTGTTGTTTTAAAAAGGTATTTGCAACAGAAACTCACAGAACATAAATAAAATAAACAAGAGAACGTGTAGTGAAGTCATGACATTCTGCTTCAAATTTCTTGTATAATACTTCTTCTGGGTTCTACCAAAATTTAATTAATAGAGAGAACTGGTTATATAATAGTTCTTCTGGGTTTTATTTTAAATTAGCATATAACATGTCCAATGCGCAGAATTTAGGTTGTTGTATGTTATTTCAAGAATTGAGATTTTTTTTTTAAAAAGCAACTTTTTTTTGTAAACAACATCTGATTTTACAATAGATATCATAATTGTACATCAGCTATATGAATTTTTTTTTTCTTCCCCATTTTGCTTTGCTAAAAGAAGAAATACAAGTTAAGATATCAAGAAACAAATATATATATGAGGAGGGTTCAAATGCACCCAAATTTCTATGCTCCCAAATGCACCCAATTCTTTATCTCCTTTATCTCTATTTTTAAAGTCTAAACAGTCGATCCAAACCGCTCAACATGATCTTCATAATAAATTATGCTTGGAGACCAAATTTTATATTTTTTAGAATTTTTTTACTATTTTTTAAGATAGGTACAAAATCATTGTTTTAAGGAGATTCTGGACCATCCGATAAAGTGATTTTGTATCTATCATAAAAAATAGTAAAAAAATTCTAAAAAATATAAAATTTGGTCTCCAAGCATAATTTATTATGAAGATCATGTTGAGCGGTTTGGATCGACTGTTCAGACTTTAAAAATACCGATTACAAGGAGATAAAGAATTGGATGCATTTGGGAGCATAGAAATTTGGGTGCATTTGAACCCTCCTCTATATATATATATATATATATATATATATATATATATATATATATATGAGGAGGGATCAAGTTACAACAATTTTGAGTTACAACAAAGTTACAACATTCATTTTTTTCATTTTCAAAGTCCAAATCGTCGATCCAAACCGTTCAACATGATTATCTAAATAAAATGTGCTTGCAGATCAAATTTTACATTTTTTTGAATTTTTTTACTATTTATTAAGATGGGTACAAAATTCAATGGTCTGAATATGACTATTTTTTGTAAAATGCTTAATAAATAGTAACAAAATTCAAAAAAAATGTAAAATTTGATCTGCAAGTATATTTTATTGTGGAGATCATGTTGAACGGTTTGGATCGACGATTTGGACTTTGAAAATGAAAAAAATGATTGTTGTAACTTTGTTGTAACTCAAATTTGTTGTAACTTGATCCCTCCTCTATATATATATATATAGAGGAGGGTTCAAATGCCTCCATTTTTCATGCCTCCATCATGCCTCCATTTTTAAAAACTTTAATAACTCAAAATTTAAAACTTAAAAGTCAAAATAAAACCGTTGGATATGATCTACATCATTTTATCTATACACATGTAAAAAATTATGACATTTCAATTTTGTTTTGGTTATCATCAAGAGCTTGTAAAAAATGTACTAATGTGGATAATTTCTAGACGTTGATTTTTCAACTTATTGATTCACATAAAAACAAAATCAAAATGTGATAATTTTTTATGAGCACATAAATAAAATGATGTAGATCATATCCAACGGTTTTATTTTGACTTTTAAGTTATAAATTTTGAGTTATTAAAGTATTTAAAAATGGAGGCATTTGAACCCTCCTTATATATATATATATATATATATATATATAGTGCTTGGCTATTATGCTTATATAAGCATATGCCCACATATGCTTAAATGAGCATTTTTGCGTTTCCAATGTTCAAATGGTCGATCCGACCGTTCATCTTGTTTTCCATATTAATATGTGCTTGGAGACCAAATTTTACATTTTTCTGAATTTTTTTACTATTTATTAAGCCACTTTGAAAATTGCTGATCATATGGTCCAGAATTTTGGAAACACTGTTTTTACTGTTCACCCAGATCAGCAATTTTTAAAGTGGCTTAATAAATAGTAAAAAAATTCAGAAAAATGTAAAATTTGGTCTCCAAGCACATATTAATATGGAGAACAAGATGAACGGTCGGATCGACCATTTGAACATTGGAAACGCAAAAATGAGTTATAAGCATATGTGGGCATATGCTTATATAAGCATAGTAGCCAACCCCTATATATATATATATATATATATATGTTATCTTTCTACTTGCCTCTAGGAATTAAAATTTTAATCTCTGTCTTGATTTACAATCAAAGTTATATATAACCAAAATCAACCAGACAAACAAGGCTTGATTCACAAGTAAATTCACGCACAAAAGAAGTAAAATAAAGACAAAGAACAAAGAACATACAAACTTTGTTAATATATATAATTCGGACTAGCAATGTCGAGTATCTGATATACAGGGGCAACTTTTGCCCCTGGATTTTAAAATTTTATGGAGATTTATAAGTCTGGATTAACTTTGTCTATTTCTGGAAAAAAAAATTATTCTCTCTGAAATTCTAATATGTAATTTGAGTAAAATTTAGCATTAAAATTAGAATACATTTTTCGAATTAGGATTGGTAATTAGAATTAGAAGTCAGAATATTAGAAATTACAAGTAAGAGCATTATTTTTTATCTAGTACTTAATTAGTTAATGAGTTTGAATCCGAGTTAATTTTTTTGCAGCCCGACGAAAGTTCGGATCCGCCCCCGCCGATAAAGCTAATTAAATTTTATGTCTTTGGAGATTCACAACCACTTATAATTAGTGTTCCTTTCTATTGATGAATTTGAAACTGAACTGATCACAAGATCGAGAGATCATATATATTTATTTTTAAAAGAACCCTAGAAATACTTCAAATTATTTTGACAGGCTGAGGGACAATCAGCCTGTCAAAATCATAAATCATTATATGAATTTAACAAATTATTGTAGTTATTAGTGCAAAGCTAAAGATAAGGATTGGTGAATCAAGACGTTCCAGAATTTCTCTTCTTGGTGGAACGCGGAACGCATCAATAATTGAATGACATTTATTTTTCGAAAAAAAAATAATTATTCTATTCTTTGAAAAAAATTAAATAAAGAAATGACATACATGCTTCCGAAATTTTTATTCATATCCTCAATTAAAAAAAATATACAAATTTGCCCACAAATTTTGTTTTTTAAAGGGCCCCAACTGCAAGTTTTTCCAACGGTTTTTTTTTTTTGCAAAATTTAAAAAAGATGTGACATCCATATCTTATTACAAAAACATCGATGTTTTTGCAATAAGACATCGTTGCACTTGTGCGGGGATTAACCAGGGTATAAAACAACGATGTACTTGTGCGGGATTAATCAGGATATAAAACATTGTGTGTCATCGATGTTTTTGAAATAAAATATCAATGCACTTGTGTTGGGATTAACTAGGGTATAAAACATCGACGCGACATCGAAATTTTTGCAATAAAACATCGATGCACTTGTGTTGGGATTAACCAAAGTATAAAACATTGGCGCGTCATCGATGTTTTGGCAATAAAACATCGATACATTGTTTCAAACTTTAAATTGCCATAAATATTGGTAGGAATCTCTAATTTGAGCGTATGATGACAATTTGAAATGCTCGCGAAGAGACAGAGGACCCTGAGTCCCATCCATAAGCCTTCAGACGTCGGAAAAATTAAAATTAAAAAAATGTTTAGGTCATCAAAACTTCAATTTGAAATTGTTTCTAATTCTACAGTTAGTTAATTATTCATCAGAAAAATTTATTTTACAATAATAAACATTCTAAAATTGAGTATCAATATTACAAAAAATTAGGAGCATCATGTACTTCTCTCTTTTTTAATTAAACTAATTCAGTATTTCTATTTTATTCTGTCATTTAGTCAGAGTTATATATCATGAGGTTAATATTTATCATTAAAATAAATAATTGATTAACAGTTTTACTCCTCAATTAATTCTCCATCTATATATTATTTGTTTGAGAATTAAAAAAAAAAAGAAGCCAAGACAATCGCTGCAGCGGTTGGGGCACTTTAAAAAAAAAGTTAGAGCATTTTTGTAATTTTTTATAATTGAAAATATGAATAAAAATTTCGATGGCCGCTCACAAGAGGATTTTTTTTGCATGTGACATAGCAGGCTAAAATATTTAGCGCGTGGCAGTAGGTGACGTGGCATGAAATTGCTTGCCAAACTTTTTATAGTTAGCATTTCAGAAAATCCAAAATTAGCATGAATTTTGAAAATTCTTAAAAATTAGATAAAGCAACTTTCATGGAGCATACTTGATCATCTTTTAATATTTTTGAAAATTGAACATGTGTGTCAAAAAGAGATAAAAACCCATATATATCACTGTACTAAATTCATGATTCATTAAAAACTACTTTTATTCTCCTACTTTTATTGAATTAAATATGTTTTTTTGTTGAAGCTCTCACCTATATTAGTTTGGTGTTGCCATCCCAAGTTTTGTTTTTATCTTCCTAGCTAATTGCAAATTTTCCACCTACACACCCCCTAAATAATTAAAAAAAATTGAATTACTCAGGCCACCTAACTTTTAATATCTATAAGAATTTTCTATTCGGATTTCGAACCTGCAACCTTCCTCTCACAGAGATCATTGCTCTTACCACTGACCAAAAGCCGGTTCTCTTTGCGAGACAAATTTTGTGGGTTCTCCTCTTTACCAAACTGGTAAAACCAATATACCAGTTCATACCAGTACTAGATTAGCGTTTTCCAAATGAAAAAAAGATCTGCACATATAACTTCTGATTTTACTTAAAAAACTTTTGTATCTTATATATTAGATAGCCTGTATAAATTCTGACAAAGTGGAATGGTGAACTTGAAGCCTTCAATGGACGATATAAGAAAGAAAAAAAGGTTATTATTATAGGCGTAAAATAAATAAATTTTGTAGTCTGTTAATCATGAGATCAAAAGAAAATGAGAAAGAAACAAGGTCAAACAACACGAGGGTAAAATGGGAAACAAATAAGACTTTGACAATTATTTACATTTTCTTTAACTTACTATACATATATTAAAAACCACCTTCCTGTCAGCAAACAACTTACAAGCATTGTCAATGTACAAAAGAATAACAAACCTCATAATTTGGAAGTTGCAAGCCTTTTGAGAAAAGAAGGTAATTCAAAAATGTATGAACAGAGCTTATAAGAGACTGATATCTTCGAAGTGTGTTGAGGAATCGACAAGCACTAATCCCCAATAAGAACAATTACGCGGGACATTTGGAAGTGCGGTTCGTTTGTTCGTCAGCATTTGGTTTATATGACGCATTGTGGGGTGCCTTTGGGGTTGCTCTAGCATGCACAAGAGTGCTACATGGATGCACCTTTCTATTTCATTATCAGGGTAAGGTTTCTTCAACTTTGGGTCTATTAGTTCTTGCGCATTCCCTTCATTCCAGTATTGTAAGACCTGAGATATAATAGTAACCACAAATTTATGAGCATGTTTTGGCATTGAATTTTTTACATGAAAAGTGTTCAAAATGCCTCTATTTTTTATGCTCCAGCATACAAATTGTGAAATATATATGTCAAAATAAAACTGTTAGATGTGATTAATATTATTTTCTCTGCATGCACATAAAAATTGTCACTTTACGGTTTTTATTTAATATGAATCAACAAGTTAAGAAATCAACATTGATAATTTTATCTAAATCGGTGTAATTTTTTTAAGCTCTTGATACTAATCAAATCAAAACTGAATGTCATGTTCTTTTACGTGTGCATAGAGAAAATAATATATATCACATCTAACTGTTTTATTTTTACCTTTAAATTCCAAATTTTAAGTTATTGTAGTTCTAAAAAATGAAAGGATAACGAAGACACAATTGAAGGCTCCTCATTTTACATAGGTCATAAGAATACTTACATGAGCAATGAGACCAGATGGAAAAGAGCTATTCCTTTGGCCGGTAACCAACTCCAAAATTAGAACCCCAAAACTGTATACATCAGCACTAGTTGAGAGGATCCTCTTTTTAAGTTCTGGTGCATTGTGCCCACTGCAGAAGCAAAAATTAAATAACCAATAAGAGATACAAAATGGAACATGTCAAGTAATATTTGAAAAAAAAAAAAGAGAGTCAAATTTGAATTGAAGGTGCATGGAGGTAATTTGAACTGACCAGCTAGTTACCATGCAAAGCTTCACAAAAAAACCATCTTCATCAAAGAGCTGTGAGAGACCAAAATCAGAGATTTTGGGTACCATATGTTGGTCAAGAAGTATATTACTTGGTTTTATTTCACAATGAATAATCACATGTCCACTATCCTCATGTAGATACACTAACCCTGCGCTAATCCCTTCTATGATCCTCTGCCTCATTACCCAATCTAGCGGTGTATATAGGTCTTCAAGATTTCCTAGAAGAAAATGATTTGGGATGAAAAATGTACTTGGTTATATTATTATATATAATGTACTTTTATGTCAACAAAAGATATTAGGAAGACAACTATTAGTATTAGAAATTCTTAATTTGTGGGTCAAAGTTATTTTGGGCTAAAATTAAATATGAATAAAACCATATTGGGCCGCATAGATTATGGGTCAGAATTTCCGCTGTGCTACTAGTGGTAAATTTTATCTTCCAAATTGAATTGTACAAAAGACATAATATTAGTATTAGAGTTGCGAAGAACTTCCGCTGTGCTGCTAGTGGTAAATTTTATGTTCAATTTAATTTTTACACCTATAATTCCTGCTTTGGATAGTAACCGAATTGAATTGTAACCCTATAATCCCACCCGAATTACATACAGTAAGTAGATAAATGGAGAAAATTGTGGTACCGAATAGTAGTTGATCAAGGCTTCGATTAGGCATATATTCATAACAAAGTAGCATTTCTTCTTCTTCAACACAAAAACCAAGCAGCTTTACAAGATTTGGATGTCTTAGCTTTGCAAGCAAGGTCACCTCTTTCTTCGGATTTTCAATTCCTTCCCTTGAGTTTCTTGCAAGGCGCTTTACCGCAATCTCTTCTTCATTTCTTAATATTCCCTGAAGATTATAAACCAAACATGTTTTTTTTGGATTAAAATAAAATTTTGTAAGACAACATCATGCTTTCAATTACTTAAAGGATCACCATGCACGACCGCTGTTTGAATTTGACAATTTTATTCACACACATATGCACTATGATGTAATAAGTGAATTACATACATCAAAGACAGATATAAACCCATAATTAAGATATAAAATTTGACAAAAGAGAGAAAAGGAGCTCAAATTATTCTTTATCATACCTTGTAAACCCATCCAAATTGACCTCCTCCAAGCTTGTTTCTCGCACTAAAGTTATTAGTGGCAGATATTAAGGTATTAAAGTCAAATATCATCAGTTCCTCTTGCCCAATATTCATTTCTGCAAAGTTATCATTGTAATAAATAATTCAAGTAATGGTTATGTCAAAAATTTGCTCGAAATTAAGAGAGTCTTTAGAGAATTATTTGGTGCAATATGCAAAACTTACTGGTATTTGGTGGTGGGATTCTGACTGTCCTCTCACTTCTCCATCTATTGCACTGAAAGCAAATTAGTGCCAATAGTAAAAATGCGACAAAGGCTGCCGGCATTACCGCATATTGAATTATCTTTTTAACTTTGTTCTTCGCTGACTCTAGACAACAAGAAAATAGAGTTACTAGTCAGATAAATCCAATCATCTGGGAGTATTCATTCTAAACAAAATTAATAGAATCAATGATTCCCAAAAACAAAATTGGGTTCCTATTGCTATGTTTTTGTACTGGTACAGAAGGTTTGGATAGGTACTCTGTATTACATCCATACAGGAGGTTTTGTTGAATCGATCTATGGATATGTAAATTTTGAACAAAGGTGCTAAACCAGGCAATTTTTTAGAGTCTCTTTGCTTCAAGAAAAGAAAAAAGTGGTTAATGGCAATAAAACTATTAACTAATTATAATAAATGTTCATCAGTTCATATATTCTTGCATGAAATGATTAATCAGTGGCAGTGATACCTGGAGCAGGGGCTGCTGGTGAAGGTGGTGGCGGAGGTGGCGGAGGTGACAGAGAAACAACACGTATGTATAAACTCTCGCCTTTATCATTTAGAAGCTTCACTGTATCTATTAGGTCACCAAACCAACCCACACAACCCTGCGAACCTAAAACGGAAAACGCCGTGCAGGAGCAATTTGCCAGGCACCACATTTTGCAATTCTCCAAATTGAGTATACTACTGTTTCCTTTTGCATTTATGGTATCTGGCAACTTGACATTTGTTATATTCACAAATCCGGAAGCGGTCGTGCAGTTGAAAGGTTTAGCTCTCACACAGCCCTGAGAAAAATTCCTGCTGTTCCAATCATTTGGAGATTTGGGAATAAATACATCAGGACATGTACAAGTAGTACCATTGGATGTCCCGTAGGGCCCACATAATGCGTATTGACCACTGTTTGCCAGTGGAATGCGTTGAAATACTTCCCAATTGCTAGTCCCATTACTGCGTAAAAAACTTAAGTTCCCAGCCGGGTTCATAACCAATCGGAATATATAAGCAGGATTGAGCGGATTATAATAAAAATAGGCACTACTGTCACCTTGCTGCAGTTTGAATTCTACTAAACTGTTGTCACCTAATTGAGGCATGCCGTTCCAGTGAGAACCGTTCCAAGGGCCCGAGCGAAAAGTTACAACTTCTCCATTTACTATAACAAGTTCATACAATCTAGCAGGATCTAACTTGTACACATAGCCTCCTGGGGAAGGATCGGTTTCGCTCTTCCAAGAAGTGAGTTGCATTTTTATATTGACAATATTTGCGAGCATACTATACCCGAGATATACTTGAGGCAACAAGGTGTTAGATAAGTCATAGTTACTTTGCCATGAAATAACTCCAGTTGTGGTATCATTTATAGTAAGTGTACCCAAATCGAGCAGGATTGCTACCTGAGACACATTGTTCGATTGTTTGCCCCTTGACCAAATATCTGTTCCATTGCCATTTCGAAGTATAAGGACCCCGCCTTGGGTAAGGAATAGGCTGCCATTGCCACCACTGATTGGAGTATCACCATTGGCGACCCAAACAATGGTTTTATTTGGTGACTTGTACCAAATCCCCAAGTATTGATTTGTTGAATTTGAAGGGACGTTGAAGAAGCCTAGTTCAAATTGTTTATTGGGAGATGCTAGAGTTTGGTTTTCGGTCAAGACTTCGTTTGCCGATAATGTGTCATCTGCGGTTCAGATGTAAATTAATCAATATAGATAGAGGAATAATTAAACAAGAATAAAATAAAAAAGAGAGTAGCTATTGACTTAATCAATGGGATTATGGGAAGAGGTCAATAATATTATGACTTAGAAATTGCAAATGCATTACCTACTTGAGCTTATTTTCAATTTTGTACTGGGGGCAGAAAGAAGTATTTGAGAGACACTCAACAAAATTGAAATTTTGATATCAAGTTTCAAATTATCTTGCTCTTGTACATGAATTTTCAACACAGTTTTTAGCATTCTTCAGTTTATATTCGAACTTGGTTGGTCGCCACTCGGAACTTTTGAATGACTTTAGCAGCATTGAGCATTTCTCGAACAACAAATCAGCAATGGAAAAGAACAAAAAAAAATTATGCAAAAAGTTTTTGCAAAGTATAAACATGAATCACTCTTTGTAATGGAGAATATCAAGTTCAAAAGCTATGACAATAGGATGAAATTATGTAGTATCATCTTCTTTCCTTGAAAAGACCCAAAAACTAAAATTAAAATAGTGTATCTAAACAAGGCTAAATGTAAGAGAAAGAAATGAAGCTTACTTGATTGGCAATGGGCAAGTAGGATAAAAGAAGAAAGCACCATCCAATAAAAAAATGGAAGCATTGCCATATTCCCTTAGAGAAGAAATGCTTGTGGTGAAGCACCTAATATATATGTTGGGGTTGGTAGATTATATTGGTCAGAGAAGTTCTTGTGGGAGTATTACACAAACAAACCCTAGAATGATCAATAATTATAACTCCTTAATTATCTATTATGAAATAATTGAGGCTAAGTAGAGTACCCAATTTATAGTTGCTGCCCATGGGTTTGATCTCCACTGGAATTCATTTTACCACATTACATTTGAGCTGTTAAGCATTTTATCAAAAAATATATGTTATAAGTTAAATTTTACACATATTTTTTTCAAAAACTTATTATTTCATTAGTTTGTTGAAAAAGCTAAAATTATGAGGTACTTCAGTACATATTTTCTTTTTTTTAGAAGTTCAATTGAAATATTGCATATTTTGCAGTTTGATATGACTTAACTATAAATTTTTAAAGAGGACAATGTTTCATAGAATTTTCATAGGTATCTATTTCTACATTTAATTTACACAATCTTTTTATTGGGTTCAAATGGCAAGTGTTCTAAGATTAATAACTGGGCTACAGGTGTGTCATGGCTAAGACATCAATATTGATTTATTTGGGGTTTATGTGAATAAATGACATGTTTCTTTGAAGAAATCTTCACTTGTAGACAGCTTTATATGTTAAGAAGGACCAATTCAACACGTACAGGGCTAAATTAAAATTAAAAAAAATCTCTGAAATAAATTACAGATGAGAATTAAATACAGGTGAAAGAAGCTGTATTCCATGAAAAAAAAAAACCTAGAAATTAATTTTATAAATAGAAACTAACTTTGGAAAGTTTCTTCCATCTATCTTTGGATGTTAGCTGTGCTTGACAATTTATAAAATATTTGACTGGTTTCTTTTGACCTTCCTATTACTAATATATCCATTATTTTGATATAATAATTATAAATTTTAATAAATGTTTTCAATGTACGACAATTTTTCGGTATGTCATTCAGTGTGACTAAGTCTTCCTGTTTTATGCATTATATTTTATATATTTTGAGTTACCACAATTTTGAGTTACAACAAAGTTACCACAACCATTTTCTATATTTTCAAATTCCAAATCGTCGATCCAAACCGTTCAACATGATCTCCACAATAAAATGTGCTTTCAGATCAAATTTTACATTTTTTTTGAATTTTTTTATTATTTATTAAGATGGTACAAAATTTAATGGTCTGAATTTGACTAGTTTTTGTAAAATACTTAATAAATAGTAAAAAATAAAAAAAAATGTAAAATTTAATCTGGAAGCACATTTTATTGTGGAGATTATGTTCAACGGTTTAGATCGACAATTTGGACTTTGAAAATCTAAATAATGGTCGTGGTAACTTTGTTGTAACTCAAAGTTGTTGTAACTAGATCCCTCCTCTTTTTATAAATACTTATACATTTAGTCCCTCTTATAAAATAAAATTACAGTATACATTATTTATCCGGCGTCCTCAATTTCAATTTTCTAGTTCTGCTCGTTCAACAGCCAAGTCTGTTCAAGCCCTCAATTTTAATAAATTTTGTACATTGGTATATTATAGATATATAATAAATTTAATCATTTGACAATCATAATAACGGACCAAGCATACGTTATAGTAAATATGTTACAAATATATTTTTATGGTTTAAATATCAAATTTGATATAATTTGAAAGAAAAAAATGTAAGAAAATGATTTGGTCGTCGAGAAGATTTCGCCTTGACCCACCAGCCAATAGGAACACACCATTTTTGTACACAAATAAGCCAAAAAGTGCAAATAATGTACAAATTTAAATTTGTATAGAGTTTATACTTACCAAAAATTATTTCATTCTCACACAAACTCATGGCAATCAGAGGCGGATTGAGTACAATAAAATGGATCAATTGACTCTTATTAATTTATTTTCAACTTTTTAATGTTTAAAATAAAATATTATGAATATTGTAAAATTAACTCTATTTGTAGAATAAAAATTTTATATGATTCATCTCGATTTACATTTGATCCTCACAGTTTGAAAATCTTGACTCCGTCTCTGATGTCCATTAATGCAAATTTGCATATTTTATATTATACTTCCGGAATTTTACTCAACGATACCTCACATCTCTTAATATTTACAGTTCAATTGAAAGATTTTATCTATTGTAACATCCTTTATTCAGAGATTTTATTATAATAAGGTTCTTATTACAAATATCCACATTTTGCAGAATTTTTAGTTATAGGAATTATTTAAAATAATATACACTATTAGATAGATTTTATCGAAATTTTTATCTCATAGAAGGAACTAAATTTTTTTTTGGTCCTGTTAGGATTATGTAAAGGAAAAAAGAAAACGGTTTTGGTTTATTTAAGGATCTATAGATTACACGCTACCATGCCACATGGAATCCATATCTCTAAATAAATTGAAATTTTTTTTGCAATTTCTTTATGATATTTTTTAAGTGGAGCTCATATTTCTTCTTCTCCTTCTTCTACTTAAGCTCCTTCTTAAATAGAAAAAATGACAGATTTTAGTGTGACCAATAAAAGTGAAAACGGATCCGGATTATTCGGTCCGAATCCGCTCTGCATTCGGTCCAGATCCGAATTTAGATAAACAGATTTAGATAATTTCTGGATTCGGATCCGAATAATTTTTTAATAGGAAGAAAATAATCAAATTCGGATTTGAATAATTTTTTTATTTGATAAACGGATCGGATATTCGGATCTTTCTCGATCCAAATCCCACTCCAAATTCGGAAAACTAGAATTAATAGTTACACTCTTGCTCTTTGGTTGATGGCCAAAACTCTGAACCACTATACTATGTTATCTTTTGTTTATTTTTCTTTATCTTATTTATAAATTACATCAATGAATTACCTTCCATCATCCGAACATCAATCTCTCCATCAAGTTACAACTATATAACTTATAATTATTCATTAATATCAATATTTGTATCTCAAAGTTTATATAACTCAATTATCCGACAATTATTCGTTTCGTATTCATATTCGAATTCGTGTTTGTGGATTATCCGCTCTGTATCCATATCCGTTTAAGGTGGATTTGATTTTACATTTTTGACATCTGTTTACTATCCGTATTAGTATCTGCTCATTGAAATGTAGATATGGATTTAGTATTAGCATTATCCGCTCCGAATTTGCTCCATTTACACCTCTAGGGTATGTTTGGTTGCAAAACAATAATGGTTAGAATAGTCAAATTAAAAATAGATATCGTTTGTCTTATTAGAATAGCTAAATCTCAAAACTCTTGGGAATAACATATTCTAATAAGACAAAAGGCTTGGATTCCTCATTCTAGCTATTCTAATCCAACCAAACACCGAATAAGCTATTCGGAATAGCCTAACCCCAAAAATAGCCTATTCTCAATCCAACCAAACATACCCCTAGTCATTGGCGGATCCACCAAGGCTCAGGAGTAGGCACTTGCCTACTCCTGGATTTGAAAAAATATTTTGACCCAGTGTAAATTTTCAAGTGTGCCTACCTCTGATTCGAAATTGTGCCCAACCCTGACTCAGAAAATAATAAAATAGAAGGCCGTCCGCCCATTAAAAAGTACTTGGCCAAGTGCAAATAGAAGCCCGTGCCCGTCCTCTACTTCACTTCGACAAAATAAAAATTAGCTGATCCCTAGTTCGCTACGCGATGTCAGCAGGAAATAAAAAAAAAAGACTTCGTGCGGTGCGGTTGGCTCGCGTGAGGAAAAAAAAGATTTAGAACTTTAGAATTAATCCCTAGAGTCAGAGAGCAATTGGCTCGATTCGGAGGAAAAAAATGACTTTGTAATGCCTGGAGAAAAAAAATGTCAGAGAGCAAAAAACTTAACCCTTTGTCCCTTCCTTTTGCTCTTCGCTCGAGTTCAGAGAGCAAAAACAAAAGAAAAAACCTAGTTGACGGCCACTCACGCTTGGAATTAGGATATTCTCTCCACCCTCACACAAAAACAAAAGCTATGGGCCATGAATTGGAGAATTTTCTTCTTGTACCTTATTTTTTTTGCCTCATATTTATGAATTTAGCTTTACAAATTAGATTACAATCCAGCTGTGGGTAAAAAAACTAATTAGATTACAAATTAGATTACAATCCATATGTATTTTCAACCAGTTGCTTAATATATAGCAGAGGGGGCAATGAATGTTGCTGTTACTTGAAAATAGGAAATTTACTTGTGAATTATTAAAAAAATACAATATTACTGGGAAGTGAGATTTTCTGACGCAAAATACAGAAATTGCAATGTGATTTTGTTTTTAGTAGTCTTGCCCATCCTATCTTGGAGTTTAACCAGAAATGAAATTTACTGATTATTTTACCCATTTAATTAGATTAAATTGCCACGTTTTTCTTTTCTTCAAATCAAGATATGCAATGTGATATAAATATTGGCATTTTGTACAAGGCATGATTCTTGATATAAATATTAAAAAAAAAGAAAGAATTAGAAGTGCATGATTGTTGAAATGACAAAAAAAAGTAACAATCTGCAATGAGAAAACAGTAGATGTAGATCTCATATGCAACTATTCAAAATCAAAATTAATTCAAATAAAATCAAAATCTATTCAAGTCCAGAACTCGTCTCCAAATCAAAATAACAAGAGAGAAAAAAAGTGGCTACACAAGCAAATTATGTCAACTTTAAATAAATAACACATTAATATATTAGGTAGATAAAACTATGCTTCCATACAAGTTAAAGAAATCAGAAGATGATAGGCTGGTACAGGTGGGGCCACATAGTCAGAGATAGAAGAAGGATGAAGCATCGGTGCAAACCGGTATCCATGGATAACATTGCTCTGGATACGTACCGGTTGCATCAATATATTGACCGTTGCTCTGGATACCAGTTGCATCCATATATCGACCATTGCTTTGGATACCGGTTGCATCCATATATTGACCATTGCTCTGGATACCGGTTGCATCCATATATCGACCATTGCTTTGGATACCAGTTGCATCCATATATCGACCCGCATCCATGATTCGCAATTCACCAGCCCGAGCCAAGATATCCACCTTAACTTTCTCTAGCGCCATCTTTAGGTTGTTCAACTCAGTACAGCCGAGACATGACACGTCACCATCCATCCATACATTTCCCTCCAATGCGCGTACCCTCTCTTTAAGCGCCTCTTTCCTGCTCTTTGTTGCTTCAAGCAAAGCGGTATGTTCGGCCAGTTGTGCGCTTAAATTAGACACAGAGGCATCAGAAGTAGACCCGAGGCCGAGGAGTTGGTTTTGGTTTTGGTTTTGAGAGTAGTAATGCGGCTGATCAAAAGATTGAGAGGAGTGGTAGCGATCGAGGACAGACGGGACCAAAGGGTGGATAAAGGAGAAGGGTTTTTTGGCAGGGGAGAAGACGATAACCGCCACGTGAGCGCCACAGAGGATCGAGAGCTCGCAAGCCTTCTTGAACAACCCGGATCTACGTTTCGAGAAAGAAACCTGAGAAATAGAGCAAATTGAGAAAAAAAAAAACAAAGAAGAAAAATGAGAAAAAAAAAATCCTGAATAATTAGCATATAGGCGTGCCCAATAACAGAGCAAATTGAGAAACCATTTCTCTACCAATACATCTGTTATTGCATTGTTCTGAAAGAATTAGAGAATTTAATTAACCTGGCGTGCTGTTGCCCGCTCGATTGGCTTTATTTCGATCTTATGACGACCCGTATTTCGCTTCCTTTTCTTGCCATTAATGGCATCCGAAGCATCACCTCTAAGCATCGCTTCTTTCATCTCTCTCTCGCTTGTTCTCTGATGGTGAGAATTGTTGTGAAATTGGGTATATATATATAAATTGCTCTGGAACGATGTTTACTTAAATGTGAAAGGAATCCTTGGTAAGAAATTAAGGAAGGAGGTTGTAATAAATCTTGAAGAGAATCTATATATATGAACGAGATTAATTGATGGTGAATCAAATTAAAAGATATCACAGTGAAAGTTTCCTTTAATGTGGTTATACTTTGGACCGACTGTTCTCTAATGGCTGGCTAAAATATTGACGGAGCTGTTTTGGCTTCATGCAGCACATTAGTTGTCTACTTTTTTATTTTGTTTCTATTGGTTGTGCACTGCATAAAGCCAAACTAGCTCTGTCAGTATTTCTACTTCTAAAGACTGGTGGTTTAATATGTAAATGATATTAATTAGAATGTGCATGTGAATTCTACATAAATTTATATTAATTTGTACGAAATTCATTTTTAAAAATTTGTATATGATTCACACTGAATTTTACAATTAATATATATTAAAATTTACACATTTTATACTTTAAATTTAAATGATGGATGAACCGAAAGCAAAAAATTTCTAGTGATATAAATAATTCCTCGTTATTGAAAGAGTATCAATTACTTTGTCGCTTTTTTTTTTGCAACACATTGCAATTTTTTTTTAAAAAAATCGGTTATATTTCAAGACTACATGCACCTATTATCACAATGAATATTGATTTCGCTCATTGGAAAAAATTTGCTGAGATAAAAAATAAAAAATTGTATGTATGTAATTTTAAATTGAAAAAAGATTGATCATGTTACATGTAGAAAAATATCATCTTCGACTATTACAACTTCTTAATAAAATAATTTATTCCTTGGATGGAATGGGGAGGGACTTAAGTACAAAAAAAAATGAAGTATAAATTGTTTGAAATTTATTTTATTTTTTTTACTTTTTCACAAATTTATATAATTGCACACTTGTTCATTAAGGATTACAAATGATATAAAGTTTCCGAAATTCGCTGTAAACTTGGTAATTATATATATTTGGATCATCAATGTCTCTACAATTTTTCTCCTTTTTTCTCTCTGAATTTTGCTATAAGGATTTGCTGTGAATTGAACACTATTGTCCCATCTGTAGCGGTTCAAAACCAGAGAAGATGGATTGTGCATGATGATTGTAATTTATGTAATATATGATGAGTGAGCCTATGGTGCTATGCATAGCACGGATAGCTAGTGTGCTACGGCTCAATATGGTACTTTTTAAAATTCTAACGGTCGATCCAACCGTTCAATGTGATAACCATATGAATATGTACTTGCAAACTAAATTTTATATTTTTTTACTATTTTTTAGATAGGTAGAATTTTGATGGTCCAGAATTTTCAGAAAACACTGATTTTTCTACATATCTAAAAAAATAGTAAAAAAATTCGAAAAAAATATAAAATTTAGTTTACAAGTACATATTCATATGGTTATCACATTGAACGGTTGGATCGACCGTTAGAATTTTAAAAAGTACCATATTGAACCGTAATACACTAGCCATCCGTGCTATGCATAGCACCATAGGCTCACTCATATATGATTGTAATTTTTATATGTACATATCTTCTCATTAATTAAGAATATCGTATTCGAATGATTTTTCGCTTTCTTCGCAACTTCTTTTCTAATTCTTAGACCCTAGAAAATGAAAAAATTTAGTGAGGCCCAAAATATGATGATCTGCCGAAAGCCCATAATATCCATTGAAATTTGAAACAGATTGATGGCAATTAATTTCAAAGGACAAAATTAAAAAGGTCATAATTTGAGAAGAAAAAAAAGCTGGTAGATAAGATATGAGCATAAATAAAACCAGTAGATATATAATTTTGCCGAATATATATCCTCTTCTAGATGGAATCATGAACATCGGACTAAATTCGGTCTAATGTTTGGTCGGAGTCTTCCGGCCGCATCAAGATTCACATGAACAATTTTTAAATTTTTGTAGATCAAGTGAACACAAATCTTAATGCATATCAGTCAGCTCTGACCAGGCATCAGACTGATGCCCATCAGACCAACCCCCCACTCCCTTTGGGGCTGTTCGGCAACACCGTACCTCTTAATCTGTACTAGGATTAAGTCTTAAGGAGGTTTAAAAACCGATATTCGGTTGTCTTAATCCGTGAGAGATAGCTAAGAAAGCTAAAAGAAGGGGTAGATGTGCCTTAAGACTCGGATAGAGGATTAAGATCCGAATAAAAGAAAGCTAAAGGAGATTATCTTAATAGGTGCTAAGGTACTGATGTTCGAAAGAAGTCAAAAGAGACTCTTTTAGTCTTAAAAAAACCTTGTCGAACATCACCTTCTAGATCACTCAAAAAAATATTCTTCCGAGTTAATCAGAAATAAAGAGGAAACAGTTACAAGCATTCAAACTTAGATAAGCAGACGCCTTATAATGAAAGAAGCTTTCCAATTAACTATATGCAAGATGCAATCATCTATTTTTTCCTTTTTTTTTCTTTTTTAATTCTGGCAGAGGGAAGTCAATGAGCTATTTTTTAAGATCAGTGCTGGAACAAGTTGAAAATTGAATTGCATACAAGTAGAAGTGTTCAAACAGTCGGTTTGATTAAAACTGAATTAAAATAATCAAACCAAAATTTTATTTGATTTTCAAAAATCTAACCGAACCAACTAAATTAAACTTGTCAGCCAAAATAACAACTGGACCAAAAAAAAAATTTCGGTTTGTTGGTTGAACCGAAATAATAGATTAAATTTTCAAATTTCTCGATACATACACAAATACATTTAATAATCATAGAGATAAATACGAGAATATCAGTCGAACTGAAATAAGAAAGATTAAACCGAACCAAATATAATAAACCGAAGTAATTCAAACAACTATAAATAAATTTTGATTTGTTTAATTAAATCGAAATAAGGGCGATTAAACTGAATCAAATATAAAAAACCGAAGAATTTCAAAAATTGAACCATTTAAACCAAAAACCGAACTGTTTAATCCAAACTTTGTCGATTCAGTTGAAAACTAAATAAACCGGATCCAACGAACACCCCTACATTGAATATAGAACAAAGAAGAAGCACGAGCACGAGTATATTATATATCAAAATAATGACATACAATATGGATAAAAATTAAAATAATTTGCCTTCATATACAAGTATATCATAAAGGCCAAGGTATGTTCCAAAATTTCTTAATGGCCCCACCAATTGAATTACACATCCTTCTCTGTACAATTATCTTCATCCGAACTGCATAATATGGATTTTCCTTTGTAAGTTTGTATACATGCAAATTGCATTTTCTTGATATTACATATTCAGAAGCTGCTGTTGTTAGACAAAAAAATTTATCCCCAGTTTTACCATTATGCCCCTGGGTTACCTTCCTTGAAGTCTTGTTATAGTGATATCGCATGCTGACATTAACTCATCACTGCTTTTCAAGGCACTGGTCTCGGAAGAATAACCTTGGAGCGTGAACGTGGGCCGTCTTGGTGCTGGTAAACTAGGGTTTTCACTTGTTATCAGTTTTATAACCATTGGGATCTCAGGGCGATCGTATGCAAGATCCTGTACACACAACAGCGCCACATGGATGCATCGGAGTACTTCGGGAATAGGACATGTTTCTTTTATTGTGGGGTCGATTAGGTCAGAAGTTCTTTCTTCATACCACAATTTATATGCCTGAGTTCAACAAAATTGATTTAGAAATAAAGTTGAAATTCTATTTGACTTAGAAATTAAATAAGAACCCAGAAATGGTGATCTGGTTATTACTTTGTTGCAGTCAAAAAGTTTTCATATATTATCTGGTATCTTGTTAACCCTAACATGAGTGAGGCTATGGTACTATGCATAGCGCACATTGGTCCGTACTTTGGATCATCATCTTCGTTTTCAAAGTTTAAATGATCGATCTGAATTTTCAGACTAAATTTTACATTTTTTAGAATTTTTTTACTATTTTCTTAGATAGGTAGAAAATCACTACTTTTGAATGGTCTAGGATCTTTAGATCAAGTGATTTTCTACCTATCTAAAAAAACAGTAAAAAATCTAAAAAATATAAAATTTCGTCTCCGTACATATTTATACAGAGATCATATCGAACAGTTCGGATTGATTGTTTGAACTTTGTAAACGGAGATATTTATCCATAGCACGAACCGTTCCGCGCTTTGCTAAGTACCATAGCCTCACTCTTCATATATTATCTGTTATCTTGTGAACCCTAACATTATCCTTCTAAATAAAGTGATGCCATTCTTCTCAGTTGTTTAAAATATTTTTCTCTTTGCAAAAATTGAAGGTAAAAATTAATTGAGAAGCAGCTTACGTATCCAACGATATTAAGAGAGTCGTCTTTATTATGGAAGCTGCTATTCCTCTCCCCAGAAATTATCTCCAGAAGTAGAATTCCAAAGCTATAGATATCTGATTTCACCGAAAAGATGCCTTCCATTGCATATTCAGGTGACATGTAACCCCTATCAATCCATAAGAAACCCTTGTTAGATATGAATAGGGTTGTTCATTGGGTCCGGTTTATTTGGTTTTCAACCGAACTGAAAAGTTTGGATTAAATGGTTTAGTTTTTCGGATTAGATGGATCAGTTCGGTTGAATTTTTGAATTACTTCGGGTTTTTATATTTGGTTCGATTTAATCTCTACTGTTTCGGTTCAACCAAACAAACCACAATTTACTTGATATTTACTTGAATTACTTCAGTATGTTATATTTGATTCAGTTTAATCTCTATTATTCCAGTTCCACTGACATATATCTTGATATTTATTTCTATGATTATCAAATTAATAGTGTATGCAATAGGAATCAGATTTAGAGAGAGAGATAGAGATATGTAACAGAATGAATTATGTTTTTCATTAGAGAACAATCGTTACAATCACTTGGTTTATATAACCAGTGTATTACACCCTAATCAGCTGTAAGTAAACACAACATAGAACAGCATCTAACTAACTGTCTGTTACAGTAAACTACTAATTACAATTATATCCCTAAGTAGACTGCAGCGCCTAATAGTATGCATTGAGTTTTGACCTTTTGAAATTTGATCCCTTATTTTGGTTCAACCAAACAAACCAAAATTTACTTCGATTCTTTTGGTTCAGTTGAAAAGTCTAATTTGGTTGGTTCGGTTAGATTTTTAAAACCAAATACAATTTTGGTTTGACTATTTTAGTTCGATTTTAACCAAACCGACCATTTGAACACCCTTAGCTATGTACATACCAGTACTGGAGTTGACCGTATTTGGTACTGAAATCTGAAATTGTATATTCTGAACCCATTCCAATTTTATTGTAGGACATTTCACTTACAATGTGCCAACAACACGATTAGTGTTCTCTTGATTTTGATCTCCACCAAAAATGCGTGCCATGCCAAAGTCCGATATCTTCGGTTCCATATCCTTATCTAACAAAATATTGCTGACCTTCAAATCACGGTGTACTACACGTAACCTTGAATCACGGTGGAGATATAGGAGCCCTCTAGCAATTCCTTCTACAATGTTGAATCTTGTTTTCCAATCTAATAATCCCCTCTTCAAAGGATCTACAAGAATTAGAACAAATTACTTTTTTTTCATTCAAAGTACATATTTTTTTACTTTATTAATGAAGAACCCCTTGAGTTCGATTGTTACCAGCTTGGTACCACACAAAATGAAAAAGAAAAAAAACCATCCATTCTGTGAGTACTCATCTGGTACAGTACATTTATATTGTAACCCAAAACACTCATCGTTACTATTTTTTTATGTAGTTTTTTTTTTTTTGTATTACATATTATGGAGTTAATAGCAACAATAACTGATTATGATTTTCCTAAATAGTAAAAAAGAAATGCAAGAGATAGCTTACCAAAGAGAAATGCATCCAAGCTCTTGTTAGGTAAGTATTCATAGACCAGTAGTCTCTCCTCGCCTTGTATGCAACAACCTAATAGTCTGACGAGGTTTCGGTGCTGTAGTTTTGCAATAAGTATGACTTCATTTTTGAACTCTTCTATTCCTTGTCCCGATGTTGCTGATAGTCTTTTAACTGCTACTTCTTCTCCACCTGGCAAATTCCCCTGTATTCCAAAATATAATCAAATAAAAAACCAATCTAAATATCTCAAGCAAAATTGAATTTAAGAAGTACTAAGATAGGTTGATCAGACTTCTACAGATAACACCTTTTCGAAGAGATGCAATTTCAATGTGAGTGTATGTGAGTGAATTCACAGAACATAAGAAATAAATAAATGAGAAATTGAGAACCATGGGCTTAGTGCAGTGGCACGAGCCCCCGTCTCTCTACAGAGAGACAAGTTCAATTCTCGAGAATAGCATCTAAAAGATGCTGGGATGTAATAATAATAATAAAAATGAAAAAAATGAGAAAGTGACCTTGTAGACAAGCCCAAATCCACCTTCTCCGAGTTTATTTGAGCTACCAAAATTATTTGTAGCTACAGCCAAACAATCGAAAGTATAAAGGGGCAGTTCGAATTTATTTCCCTCTTCTGATTCATCTGCAAATTGGCTGGGGCCTGAGAAATCTTCTCTACTCTTCAGAAACCCTAGGCTCGATTGCTTCGAACTACGGCTCATATTTAAGCTAGCTGTGTAATGTTGACCAAGTTTCATGTTAAATCCAAAGATCATCCACAAGGTAAAGTGGAGAGGAAGTATTCACTGTAGATAACTTCCATATATTTTAATTAAAATATTGTTAAGTTGCATTCTATTAATTAGAAATGCATGTCTTACAATATCATCTCAAACTTACTAATGGAAAGAGAGACAGATATATATTACCTTTGGTCTTTGAATGGCGTATGAATTTCCACCAGAGGAAGGTACAAGCTACCAAAAATAGCAAGCATGCCGACACAGTCCCCGCTATTACCGCAACAGAGCGGTTACGATCTGAACCTAAATCAGATTAATATATATTGAGATCAATGTCAGCATGATTAAAAGGAGATTTAGTTTTAGTATAAAGAGTGAGGCTATGTTACTTTGCAAAGCGCACATCGATCCGTACTCTGGATTCATATTTTTGTTTTCAATGTCCGGATAGTCAATCCGAACCATTCAACATGATCTTTATATGAAATGTACTTGGAGATCAAATTTTACATCATTTAGAATTTTTTTACTATTTTTTTAAATAAGTAGACAATCATTTAATTTAAAAATTCTTGACCATCCAAAAGTAGTGATTTTCAACCAATCTAAAAAAAATAGTAAAAAATTCTAAAATATAGTAAAATCCGGTCTCCAACTATATTTTTATATAGAGATCATGTTGAGCGGTTCAGATCAATTGTATGAACTTCGAAAACAGATGTGAATCCATAGTTAGGCCAATCCGCTCTTTGCAAAGTACCATAGCCTCACTCTTAGTACATATGGCCTTATATCAACAAGACTTACCCAATAGAGAGGCGGGCACCTTGACAAAGAGATCATAACCGCCTTGATCAAAATGGTACAGATCTATCAGATCTCCACTCCACAGCATGCACCCAACTGTCGGTACAAATGTGTACGCATTGCACGTGCAATTTGTTGAACAAGAACGCCCACAGGTGTCAGAGTCGGCAATATTCTGGAGCTTCACTGTGTGATCTGGCAGCTTCATTCCTAGAAAAAGAACCAAATTTAATTTTTATTTTTACATTTTCATGTATATCTGACACCTTATACTTGATTAGTAAATTGAGTATGGGAATCAGTAGTGGAGATTTTTTTTTTTTTTTTAATTCATCAGTGGTTCAGATCTATGAAATGATCTAAGAGCTAGATAAATCTCACATCAAGATTTTGGGGGAAAAAGAGGGATCAACCGACCGCATTACATAAACTTAGATTGGCCCATGCAGGAGGTCTAGTTACTCTAGTATTTAAGATTTATCAGCGTAACAAAATTGACCATGTGAAATAATTTGTAAAAATTGTACCTGGAATTGTTTTGTATCCATCTCCACTTTTATTCTGTTGGCAACCCAACGCAACCCGCCTCACACACCCACCCAACCAAATCTTATTTTTCCATTCTTCGTCCGACTTGGGTTCATATCCATCCAAACAACTACACGATGCCAAATTACCGTCATTTGTGCACAACCCATTGGGCCCACATGTGCCGTACATCTCACACTGCTTCACCGGTTGATCCCAAAAATCTTCCCACGCCTTTTTTTGTACCATGTACATGTATATTGACTCGACACCATTCCATTGCAACACGAACCGTTGCAGAGAGTTGTTAGCTGCTGTATACGTATAGTATTTTTCATCGCCTTCGGTATCCAAATAGAAGCCCTTCGAATAGATAGGCCGCCAAGGGATGCCAATGAAATTAGACGCACCATTCCATTCGCCGGAGCGCCAATATGGGATTGTACCGTTCTTCCAGATAAACACTTGGGTTGACCCATTTGGATCCAAACCCATAGTAAAATTACCTGCATCATGCATAAGACAAAAAAATTAGCATTTATTCTAACAAACGAAGTACAACATCATGTATAGAAGCTATAGTAGGTTTTGTACTATGGTAATCATGGAGATAAATATCGTCTATTTCTCTATGATTTCACCATGGTAGTGCACTTGGTACCACAGTACAAATTGAAAAAAATAAAATAAAATGCTTTTTAATTTCTCTTCGTTTTTTTTATGAACACCACAAAAAGCTAATAAAAAACCAATATTGAACCCCCATTGTCATGCTTAGTGGAAATTATATTAACATAACAACAGGTAAAACTATTGCCTCTTTATTACAAGTGTTTCAACACACGAAAGTTGTATTACCTGGGGCTGGATCATCAGGGCTACGCCAGGAAGTGACAACCTGGCGTGCGCCAGTTCTGGTATTGATCCCCATACGCATTCCCTGGATGTACGTATCGGTCATGTGATCAAAGCTCTTCCAGAGAACTGTGTCCTTGGCACTTGCATCTGAGCTGGCGGCACTGAGGATGAGGTTTCCTTCATTCGATAATTTCAAGGTTGTAGAATTTATAGATGATGTGTTGGTTGTCCATATTGTAACTGTCATGGAACCAAAGTACAACATTTTATGTTAGTCTATCCAAAATAATCAAAACTGCAATTTGAATTTTGAATTGTTAAAGAATTCTACATTTTCTTTCGGTGGGAGGGAGGTGAAGACTATTCCTGCAGGATAAATTTCATTTATAAAATTATATCATCTAAAATTGTACCATCTAAAATCAAATCATTTATGTTTTTTTCTTGATCTGAAGTCTGAAGAGTATATTAAAGACATTCTGGACCTAAACGGATTCGATGCCTATAGCTAGGGGTAGAAAAATGAGAGGGGAAAGGGGGCTAAGCACCCCCTGTAAACTGAAATTTATCATTTTGGTCCTTTGAAACTTTTATTTTTTTGCAAAATATATTACTATTAGCCCCCTACATATAGCAGAGCTACTTTCTATTCACACCAATAAAAATTCAAGAATTTTTTCTCTGCTGTGTCATAAAGTGAGGCTTGGGCAAATTGAAAATGAGAAGTTTGCAACTGGAGGTTACTGTTTCTGAAAAGAAAACGAAAAGATGGCAACTGCATAAATATTGAACTGGTCCTTGTAAATTTAGAAAAAAAAAAAAATTTACAACCAGGACCTGGATCAATTTTCAAACTTTATAGTAACACCACAACTCCAATGCTAAAACCAAAAAACAAAATTTTGCAATTTACCTACCAAATTGAAATTAAGCAAGCACTTAAAAGAAGTAAAAATTACCATTTCCATTTGCAGTTCCAGCAACTAATTCCAAATTTCCAGAATCGGCAAGAGTCAGAGAAGCAGATGAGGAGGGAAGGATTGGGTTTTCACGATTACCGATCCATATAGTCGATATCGGGGAGATGCCATGGTACCAAATGGCAACGTACCGGTTTGAAGAATTTCCAGGACTGAAAAAACCTAATTCAAACGCCTCATTTGCTGAGACAAGGGTGGATCCATCGACGGTGGAGATAGATTGGCCGGGTTTTAGAGTGTCTGTGGTGGCGGCATGAGAAAGAAAGCAGAGAGAGGAGATCAGAGAAAGAAAGAGAGGGAATGAAGAAGAAGAGAGCATTGCTGTGTTGTGAGCTCTAGAGAGAGAGAGAGAGGCTGAACCAAAGAGGTGTTATTTGTGAAGAAAGGAATAGAAATGGAAAAGTAGTGAAAGTGGCTGCAGGCTGCTTGATTAGAGTGGTCTAACGGAATAATAATACTACTAAACTACTTTACTAGTCGGATGGTCTTTTATGGAGGCCCCAAATTAGCATTCATATCACCTAAAGTATCTCGATTTTTGAGTTTAGATCTTGACTGTCAGATCTATTTTGGCACGAATATTAAAGGATCCGCTGGCATTCCACCTCGGGCCGGATTGGCCTGGATTCTGATCGGACGGTCCCAATATAAACCCAAAATTTGAGTTACTTCAGAGAATGCGGACTCCTTAAATTGAGTATTAACTACTAATAAGTTCCTTGTAGGAACTTGAAGCAGATCGGTACAGTTAAATTTACAACGGGCGGTTAGAAATGTAAGAGATTAGATCGTATTTACATGATACTCCAGAGAGGTTACCATATTCTTCCAAAGACATGCCATAGAAGATCTAAAGAGAACAGTAGCTTCCGACAAGGGTCTAGAGGCATGTAATCTTTGAGATTAATTTAATGCATAGTTTTAAACTATGTTTCTTAAAGTTGGGGTTTCTAGAGTTTAGTAGTTTACCTGCCAGAATAGAATTAAAAATATCTCAAAATTCCCATGACTTTTAAACCTTACCTTACAAAACCTTTGACTGTCTAATAGCCTCGTTTGGTACCGAGGCATATTAGACAGTCATGAAGCTTTGAATAAACATTAATGCCACACTAATGGTTAATTAATGTCTGATAAAAGTAAACACTTATTTTTCATTAATTTATAAACTTAATATAAATAATCTTGTAATCATAATTATAAACTTTCATTATCATAATAAATAATTCAAATTGACACATGGATTGCACGAGGGTACATTATTAAGAATTCTAGAGTTGGCAACACAGTACCAACCAAAAGAACACTTTAAAGACCCGTAGGCCAACCAGAAAAACACACAGTGCCACGGTTGCCTTTTTGTGTGCTCCATACAGTTGTCACTTCTCTGTAAAGAATGTATGTTGTCACTTCTCTGTAAAGAAAATTGCTCTTTTTCCTTTTAGGTAGATAGTGTGTACGCGCTCCTATCTCTGGGCAGATATATTGACACCACACACATTTATATTAACACAATATTTAAAAAAAAATTAATGTATAAACAATTTTAACTCTCTTTGAATATCTTTCTAACTATTATATTTATTTGAAAATAATATGATCCAAAAAACAAAAAACAAAAATCTTTCAAAAAAATTTGTTTGAAATCCAACCACCAATTCGCCCACATTTTTATTAATATCCAAAGTTTAATAGAAATTAATAAATATATTCAGATCAACTGGAAAGTTATAAAAATACCCATACTGGCTATTTTCTGGCCGGTACCCAAATTTTCTTTTTTAGTGACTATGAAAACAAGATGCTGAAATCTAACATTAAAAATTCAAAATTTTTTTAAATATTTGTTAGATTACTTCTTTTGATGTATAATTAGCATATTTAAACTAAAATATGCTAAATTACTTGAAATTATGTTAAATTACACTAAATTACGTTAAATTATACTGAAATACGCAAAATTACAATAATTACAAAATGAAAGATACTCAATTTTAGAATGCTAGGTTATTGTCAAATTAAATTCACTAGTCGCATGCGAACACTAAACTACTTTTTTTTTTAGATACTAACTTTTAACAATTTCACTATGCTACATACGACACTGTCACTAGCCGCATACGGGTCGTTGTGTATCTACCGATGATAAAAAACTTTAACTCAATTTTTTAGGCACTAAACGATAGTTTTTTTGCAATTCTGATTCCGTCGGCCCCCTGGGGGTCATACGCACAAATCCGAGTTTCCTAGCCAAAGTTATAGCCGTTTAAAGTAAAAAAACGATGCTTTCGTGCAAAAACACTGATGATGCACCAATGCTTTATTCACGGCCTAACGACGGCAAAATAACATCGATATTTCATTGCAAAAACATCAGCGACGCACCAATGTTTTTTAAGCACTACCCGGCTAATAGCCAATGCTAAGGCTAATAAAACATCGGTGTTTCATTACAAAAATATCAGCGACGCACCGATGTTTTTTCAGCACTACCCGGCTAATAAAACATCGATGTTTCATTACAAAAACATCGATGATGCACCGATACATGCAACCGATGTAACACACACATCCAACCAAATGCATTTGTTTGATCTTAGCCAAACTGAGTGCAAACTTCAATCCGAATTTCTACGATTTTTTCTTCTAGCCAACTATCCTATGCCTATCCTAAAAAAAAAAAAAAATTGGGTACCTGCCATTAAATGGCCGATACCGTATTAAATTTTTTTTTGAGTACCGGCCATTTTCTGGATGATAATGGATTAAATTGGGTACCGGCCAGAAAATGACCGGTATGGATATTTTTATAACTTTCCAGCGGATCTGGGTATATTAATTAATTTATATTAAACTTTAGATATTTATAAAAATGTCGGACCAATTCGAGAACGATGCTTAACTTTGCATTTTATTTGATACCCCGTATAGACAATTGACACACCTTGATTAATGGAATCTAGGAGCATGACTCCTACATTTCTACTTTAAAAAAAACTTTGCATTTAAATATCATGAGGATTTCATGACTTATCATTCTTTATCATACTTATATAAAAAGGTACGTTTATATTCTTTATGATGAATACTTCTCCCAAATAGTCCAATGCAGGTGTAGTAAAGTGTCATATTATTTCTATTACAATTGGGATTTTTTTTATTTTTATTTTTTGTTTGTGTTTTCCTTTGTTTAAAGAAAGCATCATAATAAAATTTTGTCCAAATTCTTCAAACAAGAAACTGACCAGTACATAAATTGCACCGATTCTTCTAATTTGGGCTTCCTCTTTACTATATTTCATTAATATATACTCTCTCAAAAATTGTATATGTACCCTATCAAATCTCAAAAATTAATTTTATTTTTTTACAAACATGGTTACCTTTTAAAGAGAAGTTCATTGTTGTTGCATGAACCGACAAACATTTACATTTTGGCAATCGAGTTTCGTCGAGAGCTGAAGCGGCACATACAAAATTAAAGAATTAAGAAAAAAAATCACATAATAATATGTGAGAGAAACATATTTTAAGCAAATAACATACTTTATAAAACATAACTTTTAAGGAAAAAAATGATGTGGTAATATATGAGAGAGAATCAATATTTAAGGAAATTCTTAATGAAGGGTAAATTTGTCTATATAGTAAAATAATTAGATAATGTTGTGTTAATAAAAAAATTAGTAGTTTTAATATCACTACCCCTATCTCTGCTTTATAATTATAAATGCAAAGTCGGATCCTCTCCAGTCAAACATGGCTCGATGCAACGCATCCGACAGATCTGTATTGTCAGATTTAGACTGTATGGTTCATATTGATTCTAACTTTTTAGGGCAGACCGGACAGGTATAAGGTCAGGTTTCGTCTAAGCGTACAACCTGTTCGGCAAGATGGGTTGGCATAAATTTTAAGTTCTACTAAAGAAGATGGGTTGTTCGGCAATCATGTGAAGCTTAATTTTTAAGCTGCACTAATCCGTACCCATTCGGCAATAAAGTTGAAAAGTAATTTTCTTAAGAAAGCCTTAAGCTTGACAAAATGCTTAAGTCATGTGAAACTATGGCTTAAAAACTTAGGTCAGCTTAAGAAAGGTGGGCAAAAGAAGCACTAAGGAGGTGAGATTAAGTTGTACTAAGGAGCACCCGTTCGGTAAGCTCAATCCTTAGAGTGCTAAGGAGCTCTAAGGAAGCCTGAGTTGAGCTTGCCGAACAACACCGATGTGTTTGGTAAGAGAAATTTAAGAAAATGAGTCTTTAACTTTCTTAAGGAAACTCAATTGCTTAAGTCATGTAGAATGGTGGCTTAAAAATTAAAGCAAGCTTAAAAAATTGAGAAAATGAGGTTTAAGAAAGTAGTTTTAAGCTTTGCAAAAGAACAAGTGTTTGACAAATTTAAGACTCCTTAATCATCCTTAGAGCTTTAAAGAGAGTGTGCTGAACACTACCTTTAATATGTAATAGACGGTCAAACAAAATTCCTACCAGAGAGAATCTCCAAAATATCAAAGGACCTGCATCAGATCAAATTCGATCTAATATTTAGTAGGAACTGTTCAATTCGAATCAAAATTTGTACTGATAAAGTGTGCGCAAATTTTAATGCAGATTGAACGACTCTGACAGATCGAAACGGAATGCCCACGACTCCTAAATAAATAAATAAATTAAAAAGACTTGAGTTTTCTCCCAAGAGATTTAACTGATCAATCAGATCAATCAAATCAATTAAGATCTATCTAAGATTTAATATATGTATGGATGGATGGAATACACAAGACAACCGTTAAGAGTTGTTCCTTTTAATTTTGGTTTCTCGGAAGAGATTTGACCGATCATTAAATTGAATCCATAAGCAGCCTCATAAAGTTTGGTTAAGAGAAGTCAATATGAAATATAAAAAAAGGATGGTTAGGTTAAAAGTGCTAAAGATTGCTGTAATCTAAGACGGTTCTTTGATTGGAACAGCAAACTACTTCACGACATTGGCCAAGTTAAGTTGGCATCATTCTTAAAAAAAATAATGTTGTTGCCATCATTATATTTTACTATTCTCAGAATGAAATGAAGTTTCTTTGTGAGCTTAATTCAAAAATCTATTGAATTGGCTTCAAACGATGCATCCAAACTGTTAAAACCGATCTATTTCATGAGTGATGCATTTACATGTCAAATTTATAAATTTTCGAACTAATTTAGTATAAAGTCAAGCGGTCAAAAAAATATGGTTTATAAGTTAATTTTAATGTGTTCATTTTTCATTATTTTTTGACCTCTTGACTTTATATTAAATTAGTTCAGAAATTTAAAAACTTGACATGTAAACTCATCACTCGTGAAGTAGATTGGTTTCAACGGTTTGGATGCGTCACTTGAAACCAATTAGATAGATTTTTGAGTTAAGCTCACAAAGAGGCTTGATGAGCTTAAGAACACCCTAGTTCCATCCCAAGTAGTAGGTTAAAGTTTTATAAATTTGACAATAATTGAAGGCTAGTGTTGTAAAAAATGACTGATTAATCATTGTTAGTGGACAAAGGGGGCGGACCCACATGGTCTTGGGGGCAGCTGCCTCTCTGAATTTTTAATTCTAGTGGAGATCTATCAGTCTCGACTGACTTTGTCCTTCTCTGGAAAAATTTTGCACTCCTCTTGATGTTTGATTTGTAATTCAGTTAAAATAAAAATAAATTTGTTGAATTTTGATTGATAATTAAAATTATAAGTTAGAGCATCAGAAATTACAAGTTAAAGCATTGGAAAGTATAAGTTAAAATATTATTTTGACTCTACTGACGAAAATCTGAATCCGCCTGTGGACAAACTGTCACGTATACTATATTTGAAAGGTATTTTATAAATCTAAACAATTAGTTGGCTGCAAAATATTAATCGGATAATTATTTTCCCAAATCCAGAGTGTTTCTTGCTCATGTCATATCTTCTTCATCAAAACCTAGCTTGATTTTAATGAGCACAAAGTCTATAGAAAGTAGATTTCACAAATTTCTTTTGATTTTAGTTTGTACCTATATAAAAAAGCAAATAAGGAATGGTAGTTATATTGTTATATTATGTTCTCTCTAACTGGAAATGGTTTTTGAAAGTTCTAAATTTTATAGAAGTGTATATTTTTTTTTGTTATCATAAGTATAATTTATTTTAAATGAATATTTTATTGTGAAAGCGATGAATTTTGGAAACCTATTATTTGATTAAAAAAAATAATAAAACAAAAGGTGTTTTTTTCTACTTTCAAGATGGCAGAAAATCGTTATTCACACGTTTCAAATTTGTTTTGTCATTCCTTAATTGGATAAAGAAACAAGAGTGAGTCTATATTACTATGCATAGCACGGATTGGTCCGTACTACGGATCAATATTTTCGTTTTCAAAATTCTAACGGTCGATCCGAACCGTTCAACATGATTGCCATAAGATAATATACTTGTGGGCTAAATTTTTTATTTTTTAGAATTTTTTTACTATTTTTTTAGATAGGTAGAAAATCACTGTTTTTGGATGGTCCAAAAATTTCAGATCAAGTGATTTTCTACCTATCTTAAAATATAGTAAAAAGATTTGAAAAAAATATAAAATTTAGTCTAGAATTACATATTCATGTGGAGATGACGTTGAACGGTTCGGATCGACCATTAAAATTTTCAAAATACAAATATGACTCCGTAGTACGGATTAGTCATAACACATGGCCACAGAGCTAAGGGTGACAAGCCTGAATCATTAGATCAAAATTCAAGTTCAAATTCAAATTTAAATTCAGTGCTGGTTTCTGATGAGCTGACCATGTTCATTGGCACATAAGATAAAATAAACGACACGATATGATGCACTAAAACATGTATTAGACTACGTCAAAGCCAACCATCTAGAGGTACAATTATCAGGCTAGCTGGTATCTGGATTAATACCACTAAGATTTAATTGAAATTGAGAGTCAGATATTCAGTAAATGAACTTCTTGTCATGGACCTCATGGTAACTAATGGAACTTTAGACTTGGCTTATTGTTGCTTCAAACTACCTGTTACTGTATACCAATTTATCTTAGTACACAGTACTGCTACTTTTCGGGCACCAGTCAGTTCATATGAATATTGAGTGTCGGGTACTGGCAATTAAGAGCCTGACTATTTATTTGGTTTCTACTGGGATATGCTACCACATTGTGCTCAGTCAAACTTGGTTCTAAATTGATTTCATACAGGATATTGCAATTGCAAATGCAACAATAGTATGTGATGCAAAGCTGAAGGAACTCCTTGGTTGCGATAGTGCATTTTGAAACAAGCAAAGAGCAGGCACAATCCCATTCGAGCCATTACTAAATTCCACATAAATCTCAGACAAATGATTGAACATTGCTGGAAGATTCTTTGAAATAGATCCCATGGCCAAGTACTTGCAAAGAAAGTAGAAGAAATCATAAACATCTAGCCAAACAATAAGCTCATACATTATTACGGTATCTGAAAAATCGGTGCCGGTTGGATCTGTCAACACTGCAGTACCACATGTACATACCAAAATGTATTCAACTCATATCCATTGATACTGGAGAAATTGTATTATAAATAAAATTTAAAACTTGTGGGAACTTATATTGTGGAATGACTTGTATTTCATCTTCTTCATCTACTATGGAATCGAAAAAATTCATATGTTCCTTCTATATAATAAAAAATTCATATGTTCCTTCTGTGGAATCGAAAAAATTCATATGTTTCTTCTATGGAATTAAAAAAATTCATATGTTCCTTCTATGGAATCGAAAAATCCATATGTTCATTCTATGAAATCGAAAAAATCATATGTTCCTTCTTAGGAATTGAAAACATACATCACGAATTTTTCACTTTACACAGCGCAAATACAACATAGTCATAACAGTTTCCAAATGAGTGAATGACTAGCGTGCTGCATGAAGAAAAATCTGCTCCTTCAATATCTTGACCCTTCGTTCCCCTTTGCATCAGTTGATGGCTCGGCATTCATTTCCAAATAAATTAAGATTAAACGAATGGAGAAAAAATGTATCGTATTACGAGCCTAGCTCATTAAATGGTAGCCTCTACCATAATTTCAAAATAAATAAATAAATAAGAGTGGTATGATTTAATTTACCACTTTGAATAAAAAAAGGATTTTATGATGTGATTAAATAAATAAAATATTATGAAGTTATAGCACTTTTGACACTAACATAAATGAAGTTATAACACTTTTGACACTGACATAAATGAAAGTAAATTATCTAATTTTGATTAATTTATTTTTATTTTGTCGAAATTTAATCATTTTTTAAATGCAATATGAATTACATTTATTGTTCTGCTACCACCAATTGGATGCTATGTTAGTCCAATATTTTATATATGGTTCTAAATCCGTATCTGTTACGTATCGTATTGCCATATTGATATATGTATCGTATCATCCGATATCCGTATTGTGTTGAAATTACCGTATTGCCATATCTTATATCATATCCGATACAATACCCGTATCTATATGCATGCAACATAGATTAGAAGTGAGCAGTCCAATATAAATGAGCATCAGAGTAAACTAATCTTAATATGAAATAAACAGTTATGATCAAATATTAGACTGAATTTGATTCAATGTCTATCGGACCGTCTCCAATTACTGCATATTAATTAGCATCGAGATTAAAGAGATGAGTATAAATGAATTTTTTCAAAGCTTTAATTAATTGAGTTAACGAGGTTTGTAAATACAGTTGTAGATATGCCTACTGTGGTTTCGCATAGTGGTTTGCTCTCGGGTACCTTGGGCCGGGCAGGGCAAAACCCGGGACGGGTAGCGGGCACAACGGGTACGGGTACAATGGGTACCCGGGTACAACGGGCACGGGTAGATGGGTTTTTTTTTTTTAAAGTCTGCCCTGCTCGTTTCAAACCCGTGCCCGTCTCGGGTTCCCGGGTAGACGGGTTTTTTTTTCTGTTTTCTGTTTTGTTTTATGTTTTTTTTTCTTATTTTTTTTACAGTGTCGTACGAATATTATTACGTGTTTATAATTCGACTTTTAAAATCTGAATAGTTCAATATCAAATATTGTATATATATACATAAAATTATCAAGTCACATCTTCATAATTCCTAAATAAATAAAATTTGTAATTTATATATAAAAATTATTTGTGCGAAAATTTGTATATTTATTCGGCTAAGTACAAGTCTAATTATTTATTTCTTTACACGAGTAATTTTATTTTATTTTCAAACTCTCATTCTAATTATATAGTTTCATAATTTATTTATATCTCAAAATTTGTAGTTTACATTTTAAATTGATAATATATTTTGTAAACGTTCATTTTAAATTGATAATATATTTTCTAAACGTTGATTTATTTTTAATAGGTTAAATAAAATATAAATCAAAAATATCTTAAATCAATTACTTTAAAACAATAAAACCTATTCAAAAAATTTCTTAAATCAATTACTTTAAAAATAAATATGAATTATTTTAAAACAATAGATTAAAAAATAAAAGTTACCCTCCTCCTTTATTCCGGGCTTGGGACTGGCTATGTAAAATAACATAGGCGGAGTTCGAACTTTTTTTTTTGTTAGTAATTCTTCTTTAAAATGAATAATTTAAGAACTAATTGAAACGTTTAGAAATTATAATTTAAAAAATAACCATAGAGATTAAAAGAGGTTAGAAATGTATACCGACACTACCTATCTAGTAGTTTGGATTCATATACCATTGTTCGCTCTCTTCCGCACCGTCTAAATCCGAATTAGCCGCGGGCCGCAGCTCGGTACTGCTTTCTTCAGTGTTGACTCCGGATGATGATTATTGATGATCTCGATGTTGGTTGCGCTCATCAGCATCAATCCAATCTTTCAAGCACACAAGTCTCTCAAAAACATGTGCACCCAACTTACTGCGTTTATCGGAGAGGATCCTGTTCGCCGAACTAAAACAACTTTCGGAAGGGACGGTTGACACGGGTACGGCAAATACGTCGCGGGCCATCATCGCCAGTGTTGGATAGTTTCTTTGATTCCTCTTCCACCACGTCATGATGTCAAATTCATCTTCTTTTTCGTTTACCCCCGCAAAATAGCTCACTAACTCGTTTGTGGATGTGTGCGGTTGGATCTCCGATTGGAAATCTGCTAACAATCCACCACAGCTAGTGCTACTGGAAGTGGAACTATTAAAAAATTAAAAAAATTAGTGGACAAATAATGTAGATATTATAAATAATAAAGATTAAAAACACATGTATATTTATATTGTTACCTAGGGGCGGCACGGGACGAAGACGGGTTTTGGTTGTCACCCATTCTTGAGTTGTATATGTTAAACATCTTATCGAACTTCGAAGTCACGAATGCCTCCACCCCGGTTTTGTCTAAATGTAGATTCTCTTTGTACGCTGCAACTATTTTGATCGTGAAATAGTTCTTGTATGCCGGGTTGAGGCAGCTTGCGATAATGGCCAGGAGGGGTACATCGTCCCAATATTTTAGAAATTTTTCTTTCATGGCATCTACGATCGGTGTGAAAGTGGAGTACTTGCTTTCAGCTTGTTCCAATTCATGGTACACCTTGGAGATCTTATAGAGATGTCTGATCAACTCAAATGCCGTCGGTGAGTACGAGCAGGATAATTTGACGGTTGCATTAAAAAATATTCCTAAGAAATTACTCAGGGTTTGTAGTTGCTCCCATTCTTCGAGGCTGGGCTCCAATGCCATTCCCTCGGGGGTGGAGCCTCTCAAAAACTCTCATATGACAGCTTTGTAAGGAAGGCATCGGTTCAGAAACCTATAGGTAGAGTTCCAACGGGTATCTATATTCCAAGGAACTTTCAACTTGCTCAATCCATAGTTGATGCACATCAAACCAAACCGTTGTTTTCTTTCTTGGTTTGAAACAATGTGGGACAGACAATCCTTAAATTTATTGATCAAATCTTTTACGGCTTCTGTTTTAAGGCCCGCCTTCACGACGAGGTTAAGTATGTGGCAAGCACACTTTTGGTGAAACATTGCACCATTCATAATAGGGTTTAGTGACCATTTAAAAATCTCAATGGAAGCTACGTTGTTACTAGCATTATCGAATGAAATAGAAAAAATCTTGTTATCCATATCTCTCTTAAGGTTATACTCTTGTAACACCTCAATAATGGATTTGAAAATTACATGTGCTGAGTGCGGGGAATCTAACACACAAAAACTTAATATCCTTTTTTGTAATACCCACTGAACATCGATCCAATGGCCGGTAACACAAGAGTACCCAAGGCCATGTTTACCGGCAGTCCATATATCGGAGGTAATTGAGACCTTATTTTGTTGGTATGCAAATATAGCTCGGAGCTCATCTTTTGTTCTGGTAAACTGGTTTTTAATTTCACTAACCATCTTTCTATGATGGATCCTCTTGTACATTGGTTGAGCACACCCCCGAATGACTAACCGGGCAAAACTCATGCAACCACCCATACTTATTGGTTGTTCTTTGTGGGTAATGTACCGTGCCAATTCACTAAGCATTCTTGATTCATCGTATTTTGGGTTGGTTCTGGTACCATCCGCGTTCATAAGGGTTTGGATTTGTCTCGGTCCAACATTTTCACTTGGAACCTCACCCTTCTTTTGGTGCATTTCGACATGTCTTTTAAAGCTGGTCATACCACTACTTTGTTTATACACAAAAAACGATTTCTTGCAATTTTTTACCTTACATTCAAGGGTTTACATGTGGCCATTCTCATCTGTGGTCACCTTGTACCATTTGACCCACGGCTGATTGTATTCAGGAACTCTTCTAGTCTTCTTTACCACTTGTTGTTCTGGGGGGGACACTTGTCGGAGGAAGGATTGGTTCTTCTTCAATTTCAGTGACACTTCTCGAAGGAGTACCTTCTATAGGGGGGTGACTTGACTCGATGCTACAGAAGAAGTGCCTCCATATGCATATGGTGGTGTCGGTTGATGTGTTTCTTGTGGAATATACATGTTTGGATCGTTTGAAGTATAATACGGTGCATACATTTGGGGGGGGGGGTTGCGGATAATTTAAATCTAGCGTTTGATCCCTTCTTTGATAATTTTGTGGATAATTTTGTAGATAATTAGGTGGTGGCATAGGTGGGCCAAAAATTTCTTGTGACATTCTCGCTTGAAATTCCTCTACCGACTCGTGATTAGGAGATGTCATCTTTTAAACCTATTCAAAAAAATAAATGTAAATTACTTCACATATTCAAAAAAACAAATATAACATATTTTTTTAACCTATTAAAAATAAATCCGAAATTATAAACCTATTTAAATGTAAATCTAAATTCAATATAAATTAAATTAAATCTAAATTGAATCTAAATCTAAATCTAAATTAAATCTAAATTGAATCCAAATCTAAATTAAATCTAAATTAAATTAAATAAAAGAAAAAGAAAAAGAAAAAAAAAACAAGGCATGAAGCCTCTGCTGCCCTCTGCTGGCTTTCAGCCTTTGCCGAATTTCAAAAGAAAAAAAACCAAGGTAGGTGCCTCTGCGGCTCTGCCTCTGCCCTCTGTCTGCTGCCTTTACTGAATTTCAAAAGAAAAAGAAAAAGAAAAAAAAAGTAGAATTTAAAAAATAAGTCTAATTCAAATTTAAATAAAAATAAGTTTAATTCAAATTTAAAAATTAAAAAAAAAAATAAGTCTAACTCAAATTTAAAAAATCTATTTTAAAAAAAATAAGTCTAATTCAAATTTTAAAATTCTAAGTCTAATTCAAAATAAATATAACTTGTTCTAACTTATTTTAAAAATCTATTTTACAACAATAACTCTAACAAATTTAACTTATTCAAACAAATAAGTCTACCAAATCCAACATATTCAAAAATAAAATATAAATCCAACATATTTATCTAACAAATCTAACTTATTTAACTAACTTACTTATCTAACATATTTAAAAATTAACAAGAATTTAAAAAATAAAATCTAACATATTCAAATCTATTTATCTAACATATTCAAAATAAATCTGAATTTTAAAAATAAAATCAAACATATTCAAAAAAATAAATGTAAATTACTTCACATATTCAAAAAAATAAATCTAACATATTTTTTTAACCTATTAAAAATAAATCCGAAATTATAAACCTAGTTAAATGTAAATCTAAATTCAATATAAATTAAATTAAATCTAAATTGAATCTAAATCTAAATCTAAATTAAATCTAAATTGAATCCAAATCTAAATTAAATCTAAATTAAAGTAAATAAAAGAAAAAAAAAAAGGCATGAAGCCTCTGGCCCTCTACCTTTGCCGAATTTCAAAAGAAAAAAGAAAAAAAAAAACAAGCCAGGAAGCCTCTGCCCTCTGCTGCCTTTGCCGAATTTCAAAAAAAAAAACAAGACAGGTGCCTCTGCCTTTGCCGAATTTCAAAAGAAAAAGAAAAAGAAAAAAATAAGTACAATTTAAAAAATAAGTCTAATTCAAATTTAAATAAAAATAAGTCTAATTCAAATTAAAAAAAATCTATTTAAAAAAAATAAGTCTAATTCAAATTTTAAAATTCTAAGTCTAATTCAAAATAAATATAACTTGTTCTAACTTATTTTAAAAATCTATTTTACAACAATAACTCTAACAAATTTAACTTATTCAAACAAATAAGTCTACCAAATCCAACATATTCAAAAATAAAATATAAATCCAACATATTTATCTAACAAATCTAACTTATTTATCTAACTTACTTATCTCACATATTAAAAATTAAACAAGAATTTAAAAATAAATCTAACATATTCAAATCTATTTATCTAACATATTCAAAATAAATCCGAATTTCAAAAATAAAATCAAACCTATTCAAAAAAATAAATGTAAATACTTCACATATTAAAAAAAACAAATCTAACATATTTTTTTAACCTATTAAAAATAAATCCGAATTTCAAAAATAAAATCAAATCTATTCAAAACAAATCTAATTACTTCACATATTCAAAAAAAAAAATCTAACATCTTTTTTTAACCTATTAAAAATAAATCCGAATTTTAAAAATAAAATCAAACCTATTCAAAACAAATCTAATTACTTCACATATTCAAAAAAACAAATCTAACATATTTTTTTAACCTATTAAAAATAAATCCGAATTTCAAAAATAAAATCAAACCTATTCAAAACAAATCTAATTACTTCACATATTCAAAAAATAAATCTAACATCTTTTTTTAACCTATTAAAAATAAATCCGAATTTCAAAAATAAAATCAAACCTATTCTAAACAAATCTAATTACTTCACAACTAACAAATCCAAGTATCCAACATAAAATAAATCTAACAAATCTAATTACTTAACAAATTTGACAAATCTAAAGTAAAATAAATCTAAAAAATCTAATTACTTAACAAATTTAACAAATCTAAATTAATCTAACATGAAACTAAATTTACTCTACAAAAATAAATTGAACTAAATTTACCCTACAAAAATAAATCTAGCATAAACTAAATTTACTCTACAAAAATAAATTAATCTAACATGAAATAAATGTAACCTTTAAAATCGCGGAAAAAATCTTGGGGCGGGTTTTTTGGGGTACCCGGGTTTTTACCGGAATTTCGTAATTCGTGTGCGTATTTGGTAGATTGCATTAATTTACACTATTTTTTTTAAACAAGAATTTAAAAAACTGGAAAATAATAAATTTTAGATTGAGATAATGAGAGAAGAGATTATGAGAGTTGAGAGAATGAGGGGTGTGGAAAATATTGAGAGGAAGAGGGGTGAATATATAGAGTTTTGATTGGAGGAAGAATAATTTTGAAATTTAATAAATCCGAGAAAAAAAAAACTAGAATTGAGGGTGGACCACCTCGTCCGGGGACAGAAATGACAGGTGGGACCCACCCGGGTTTGATTGATTTGACCTCGATTACTGTTGAATCGGAGGGAAAAAATTTGAAAAACGGGGTTGGGTAAAAGGGTGCGGGTACAACCGGGGTGGGTTCATCGGTAAACGGGTGAGGTACACCCGGGGCCGGGTTCGGGTACGAGGTATTCGGGTCGAAGTACGGCAGGTACGGTGAGCCCGGGTATTTTCCACAAATGAGTGACCGTCCCGTTTGAAACCCGTACCCGTGTACCCGTTTACCCGGGTATACCCGGGCACGGGTACGGGTACCCCGGGCACCGGGCACGGGCGGACGGGTTCGGGCAGCCCCCCACGGGTTATGTCAAACCACTAGTTTCGCATCTCTGTAAAGTTAAAAATAATTAATTGTAAATCTATAAAAAGAGTAAAATTTCGTAACTTATTAATCATATCACATATACATGCTCAGACATATAAATAATAATTTTTCTATTCTTATTATTCAGATGGAATGACTTATTTGTCCGAAATTTTTTAGTTGACACCGCCAAAAATCAAATTAAACGAATACCACCCGTTTGGTCTTATTTTCAATCCTACCACCCACGTCAACTGGGTTTGCGCACCAAATTGGGGGTGCGTGCACTGGTTGGCGCACCAAGTGAGCGGACTTGGTTGCGGACTTGGTGCGCTGCCTATTAATATTACCACCAAATTTAACTGTGCTCATTTCAGTAGACGCAAGGCAGAGGCAGCCCAAGAGCAAAGAGTAAGTTCTTTTTAAAATTATTTAATTATTTTTGTAATTGTTTGTAATTTATTCCATTGTTAGGTTTGTTGCGTAATTCAGATAACTATGATTGGAATTATTTGTATTTGGGGTGACGTATTACAAGGGTCCAATGGTGCTTATTACAGTATCCATCCCCAGAAATATTCCAAATCGGCCCGGATTTAGATTCAGAGGTATAACTAGGTAAGTGTACCAGGAGGAACTGGTATTGACCCGAATTATTACGAACTAGTAATTTCCGCAATGATCAATATTGGCCAAGGGCAACCAAACATGGTTCCAACAGCTCCATTGTACTAGATGATGAAAGTTGAGAGTGTATACCAAATGACATTGAATTTGACAACACTTTCAAGTTCCTAGAGTTATATGGGGTTGCCAACCCCAGACAGAACACCAAACCGTTGTTGCAGTTGCCCCAGGTGTCGGGGGGCATTGATCATTCAGTGACGGGTCCCTACTTGGGCCTAACTTTAGCGGGTACAAGATCAGAAATCATGTAAGTTTACATTTCTATACCACTTGCAAATAATATACATTTTCATTTGAATAAAATAAAAAATTGTATTTGTGTTTATTTTGAAATTAAATGCAGACTCATACCCTGAGTCGACAAGGAATAATCAGATGAATATCCTCTTCAATGAGCGATTGCACCCGCTCCATGTACGACGCGACACTGTTAGTGACGAGTATGGCTTCATTCCCTGCCTGGCCCGGCTGCCACAGATTGTAAGTCTTTAAATTTTTTTTTGTTTAAGAAATTATGAAACTTCATTTGCAATTCGAACTAATTTTTTTTAAATTTTAATTCGCAGGTACTCATGAACATCAAGCAAGTGCTTATGAGCGCAAGATACGCCGTCACAAGAGGCTGGAAGGCTATCGGGAAGAAGTGGTTGTGTATGTCTGCACCGCCGGTCGTCGTCGCCAGGTACAAGGATCAACTCGAGAGGGTTCTCAGGCTTTCAGATCTGCCCTGCTATGAAGATTTGAAAGACTTCAACGATGACGATTCTGCAGAGCCTATGAGCACGGCAGAGCCCAATTTCTCAGACCTACACTTTGCAGCGACTGGCTGAGGCCGCATTTGAGGCTGCTGGTCTTGCAGCAGTGGGTATATTTTGGTAATCATTTTTATAATATCTTCATTGTGAAACCTAATTATCTATTTGTTTCAGGGAGTTATACCCCATGGAGATGAGGAGGACGAGGAGGACCCACTCGCACAGTTTACGTTTCACTTGGGCTCTCAGTACGGTGCCTACACGCAGGATTACCCCTCTCATACATTTTACACATAGGAGGACCCACTCCCACAGTCCAGTGCAGCGGCTGTCCAGCAGGATGTCTCACATGGACCCCTGTACTCTGCAGAGGATACACGTGAGGTTATTTTCAGACCTGGTGCAGATGAGGGACCACACGAGGAAACATTTTTGGGGAGATACAGGAGGAGACCCCACCACAGCCATCACGAGAGTACACACCGCTGGTCTAGAGGGGAGCTATGGAGGAGGGGCGGGGTAAGAGAGTTAGGATAGAGAAGAAGCCGTACACACCGTCGAGCAAATATGATAGAGTTCGTGTCTATTGTTTGATGCTTACGTGGTGTAGTTCTTATGTTATTTGGATATTATTTCGGTATTAGTTCTTATGTTATTTGGATATTTGGATATTATTTTGATATTAGTTCTTATGTTGTTTAGTTCTTGTTGTGTATTTTGGATCTCATATTCCGCAGTCAATTAAACACTTAGTTCTTATGTTATTTGGCTGCCAGCTGCCTTGTGTCTAATGAAATGAACTGTTAATTTTTGGGGTAATTTAATAG
>JAJGRW010000820.1:107154-135929 GCA_025461045.1 Carex parvula
TTAAAAATAAAGTTACCCTCCTCCTTTATTCCGGGCTTGGACCGGCTATGTAAATAACATAGGGGAGTTCGAACTTTTTTTTTGTTAGTAAGTCTTCTTTAAAATGAATAATTTAAGAACTAATTGAAACGTTTAGAAATTAACAATTAAAAAATAACCATAGAGATTAAAAGAGGTTAGAAATGTATACCGACACTACCTATCTAGTAGTTTGGATTCATATACCATTGTTCGCTCTCTTCCGCACCGTCTAAATCCGAATTAGCCGCGGGCTGCGGCTCGGTACTGCTTTCTTCAGTGTCGACTCCGGATGATGATTATTGATGATCTCGATGTTGGTTGCGCTCATCAGCATCAATCCAATCTTTCAAGCACACAAGTCTCTCAAAAACATGTGCACCCAACTTACTGCGTTTATCGGAGAGGATCATGTTCGCCGAACTAAAACAACTTTCAGAAGGGACGGTTGACACGGGTACGGCAAATACGTCGCGGGCCATCATCGCCAGTGTTGGATAGTTTCTTTGATTCCTCTTCCACCACGTCATGATGTCAAATTCATCTTTTTTTTCGTTTACCCCCGCAAAATAGCTCACTAACTCGTTTGTGGATGTGTGCGGTTGGATCTCCGATTGGAAATCTGCTAACAATCCACCACTGCTAGTGCTCCTCGAAGTGGAACTATTAAAAAATTAAAAAAATTAGTGGACAAATAATGTAGATATTATAAATAATAAAGATTAAAAACACATGTATATTTATATTGTTACCTAGGGGCGGCACGGGACGAAGACGGATTTTGGTTGTCACCCATTCTTGAGTTGTATATGTTAAACATCTCATCGAACTTCGAAGTCACGAATGCCTCCACCCCGGTTTTGTCTAAATGTAGATTCTCTTTGTACGCTGCAACTATTTTCGAAATATTTCTTTTATGTGGAGTTGAGGCAGCTTGCGATAATGGCCAGGAGGGGTACATCGTCCCAATATTTTAGAAATTTTTCTTTCATGGCATCTACGATCGGTGTGAGAGTGGAGTACTTGCTTTCAGCTTGTTCCAATTCACGGTACATCTTGGAGATGTTATAGAGATGTCTGATCAACTCAAATGCCGTCGGTGAGTACGAGCAGGATAATTTGACGGTTGCATTAAAAAAGGTTCCTAAGAAATTACTCAGGGTTTGTAGTTGCTCCCATTCTTCGAGGCTGGGCTCCAATGCCATTCCCTCGGGGGTGGAGCCTCTCAAAAACTCTCCTATGACGGCTTTGTAAGGAAGGTATCGGTTCAGAAACCTATAGGTAGAGTTCCAATGGGTATCTATATCCCAAGGAACTTTCAACTTGCTCAATCTATAGTTGACGCACATCAAACCAAACCGTTGTTTTCTTTCTTGGTTTGAAACAATGTGGGACATACAATCCTTAAATTTATTGATCAAATCTTTTACGGCTTCTGTTTTAAGGCCCGCCTTCATGACGAGATTAAGTATGTGGCAAGCACACTTTTGGTGAAATATTGCACCATTCATAATCGGGTTTAGCGACCGTTTAAAAATATCAATGGAAGCTACGTTGTTACTAGTATTATCGAATGAAATAGAAAAAATCTTGTTATCTATATCTCTCTTAAGGTTATACTCTTGTAACACCTCAATAATGGATTTGAAAATTACATGTGCTGAGTGCGGGGAATCTAACACATGAAAACTTAATATCTTTTTTGGTAATACCCACTGATCATCGATCCAATGGCCGGTAACACAAGAGTACCCATGGCCATGTTTACCGGCAGTCCATATATCGGAGGTAATTGACACCTTATTTTGTTGGTATGCAAATATAGCTCGGAGCTCATTTTTTGTTCTGGTAAACTGGTTTTTAATTTCACTAACCATCTTTCTATGATGGATCCTCTTGTACATTGGTTGAGCACACCCCCGAATGACTAACCGGGCAAAACTCATGCAACCACCCATACTTATTGGTTGTTCTTTGTGGGTAATGTACCGTGCCAATTCACTAAGTATTCTTGATTCATCGTATTTTGGGTTGGTTCTGGTACCATCCGCGTTCATAAGGGTTTGGATTTGTCTCGGTCCAACATTTTCACTTGGAACCTCACCCTTCTTTTGGTGCATTTTGACATGTCTTTTAAAGCTGGTCATACCACTACTTTGTTTATACACAAAAAACGGTTTCTTGCAATTTTTTACCTTACATTCAAGGGTTTACATGTGGTCATTCTCATTTGTGGTCACCTTGTACCATTTGACCCACGGCTGATTGTATTCAGAAATTCTTCTAGTCTTCTTTACCACTTGTTGTTCTGGGGGGACACTTGTCGGAGGAAGGATTGGTTCTTCTTCAATTTCAGTGACACTTCTCGAATGAGTACCTTCTATAGGGGGGTGACTTGACTCGATGCTACAGAAGAAGTGTCTCCATATGCATATGGTGGTGTCGGTTGATGTGTTTCTTGTGGAATATACATGTTTGGATCGTTTGAAGTATAATACGGTGCATACATTTGGGGGGGTTGTTGATAATTTAAATCTAGCGTTTGATCCCTTCTTTGATAATTTTGTGGATAATTTTGTAGATAATTAGGTGGTGGCATAGGTGGGCCAAAAATTTCTTGTGACATTCTCGCTTGAAATTCCTCTACCGACTCGTGATTAGGAGATGTCATCTTTTAAACCTATTCAAAAAAAATAAATGTAAATTACTTCACATATTCAAAAAAACAAATCTAACATATTTTTTTAACCTATTAAAAATAAATCTGAAATTATAAACCTATTTAAATGTAAATCTAAATTCAATATAAATTAAATTAAATCTAAATTGAATCTAAATCTACATCTAAATTAAATCTAAATTGAATCCAAATCTAAATTAAATATAAATTAAATTAAATAAAAGAAAAAGAAAAAGAAAAAAAAACAAGGCATGAAGCCTCTGCTGCCCTCTACTAGCTTTCAGCCTTTGCCGAATTTCAAAAGAAAAAAAACAAGGCAGGTGCCTCTCTGCCTCTGCCCTCTGTCTGCTGCCTTTGCCGAATTTCAAAAGAAAAAGAAAAAGAAAAAAAAAAGTATAATTTAAAAAATAAGTCTAATTCAAATTTTAAAATTAAAAAAAAATAAGTCTAATTCAAATTTTAAAATTCTAAGTCTAATTCAAAATAAATATAACTTGTTCTAACTTATTTTAAAAATCTATTTTACAACAATAACTCTAACAAATTTAACTTATTCAAACAAATAAGTCTACCAAATCCAACATATTCAAAAATAAAATATAAATCCAACATATTTATCTAACAAATCTAACTTATTTATCTAACTTACTTATCTAACATATTTAAAAATTAACAAGAATTTAAAAAATAAAATCTAACATATTCAAATCTATTTATCTAACATATTCAAAATAAATCCGAATTTTAAAAATAAAATCAAACCTATTCAAAAAAATAAATGTAAATTACTTCACATATTCAAAAAAATAAATCTAACATAATTTTTTAACCTATTAAAAATAAATTTGAAATTATAAACCTATTTAATTGTAAATCTAAATTGAATATAAATTAAATTAAATCTAAATTGAATCTAAATCTAAATCTAAATTAAATCTAAATTGAATCCAAATCTAAATTAAAGTAAATAAAAGAAAAAGAAAATGAAAAAAAAAACAAGGCATGAAGCCTCTGGCCCTCTACCTTTGCCGAATTTCAAAAGAAAAAAAAAAAAAACAAGACAGGAAGCCTCTGCACTCTACTGCCTTTGCTGAATTTCAAAAAAAAAAAAAACAAGGCAGGTGTCTCTGCCTTTGCCGAATTTCAAAAGAAAAAGAAAAGGAAAAAAAAAGTAGAATTTAAAAAATAAGTCTAATTCAAATTTAAATAAAAATAAGTCAAATTCAAATTTTAAAATTTTAAAAAAATAAGTCTAATTCAAATTAAAAAATCTATTTTAAAAAAATAAGTCTAATTCAAAATAAATATAACTTGTTCTAACTTATTTTAAAAATCTATTTTACAACAATAACTCTAACAAATTTAACTTATTCAAACAAATAAGTCTACCAAATCCAACATATTCAAAAATAAAATATAAATCCAACATATTTATCTAACAAATCTAACTTATTTATCTAACTTACTTATCTCACATATTTAAAAATTAACAAGAATTAAAAAAATAAAATCTAACATATTCAAATCTATTTATCTAACATATTCAAAATAAATCCGAATTTCAAAAATAAAATCAAACCTATTCAAAAAATAAATGTAAATTACTTCACATATTAAAAAAAACAAATCTAACATATTTTTTTAACCTATTAAAAATAAATCCGAATTTCAAAAATAAAATCAAATCTATTCAAAACAAATCTAATTACTTCACATATTCAAAAAAAAAATCTAACATCTTTTTTTAACCTATTAAAAATAAATCCGAATTTCAAAAATAAAATCAAACCTATTCAAAACAAATCTAATTACTTCACATATTCAAAAAAACAAATCTAACATATTTTTTTAACCTATTAAAAATAAATCCGAATTTCAAAAATAAAATCAAACCTATTCAAAACAAATCTAATTACTTCACATATTCAAAAAATAAATCTAACATATTTTTTTAACCTATTAAAAATAAATTCGAATTTCAAAAATAAAATCAAACCTATTCAAAACAAATCTGATTACTTCACATCTAACAAATCCAACATAAAATAAATCTAACAAATCTAATTACTTAACAAATTTAACAAATCTAATGTAAAATAAATCTAACAAATCTAATACTTAACAAATTTAACAAATCTAATTAATCTAACATGAAACTAAATTTACTCTACAAAATAAATTAAACTAAATTTACTCTACAAATAAATTAACATTAAACTAAATTTACTCTACAAAATAAATTAATCTGACATGAAATAAATGTAACCTTTAAATCTCGCGGAAAAATCTTGCGGGAGGTGCCGAACTTCGTAATTCCGAACTTCGTAATTCCGTTTGCGTATTTGGTAGAATGAATTAAATTTACAACTATATTTTTTTTAAACAATGAATTTAAAAACTGAAAATAATAAAATTTTAGATTGAGAGAATGAGAGATTGAGAGAATGAGAGGGTGTGAAAATATTGAGAGGAAGAGGGGTGAATATATAGAGTTTTGATTGGAGGGAGAATAATATTTGAAATTTAATAAATCTGAAAAAAAACAGAATTGACGGGTAGGACCCACCCGTACGGGACAGAAATGACAGGTGGGACCCACCTGGTTTGATTGATTTGAACCGATTACTGTTGAACCGGAGGGAAATTTTTTTGAAAAAAATGGGTTCGGGTAAACGGGTGCGGGTACACCCGGGGCGGGTTCGGGTACACGGGTATTCGGGTTCGGGTACGGCGGGTACGGGTGAGCCTGGGTATTTTCCAAAAATGGGTGACCATCCCGTTTGAAACCCGTACCCGTGTACCCGTTTACCAGGGTATACTCGAGCACGGGCAGACCGGGTTCGGGCAGCCCCCCACGGGTTGTGTCAAACCACTAGTTTCGCATCTCTGTAAAGCTAAAAATAATTAATTGTAAATCTATAAAAAGAGTAAATTTCGTAACTTATTAATCATATCACATATACATGCTCAGACATATAAATAACAATTTTTCTATTCTTATTATTCAGATGGAATGACTTATTTGTCCGAAATTTTTTTAGTTGACACCCCCAAAAATCAAATTAAACGAATACCACCCGTTTGGCCTTATTTTCAATCCTACCACCCACGTCAACTGGGTTCGCGCACCAAATTGGCGGGTGCGCGCACTGGGTTGGCGCACCAAGTGAGCGGACTGGGTTGGCGGACTTGGTGCGCTACCTATTAAATTACCACCAAATTTAACTGTGCTCATTTCAGTAGACGCAAGGCAGCAGGCAGCCAAAGAGCAAAGAGTAAGTTTTTTTCACTTTAGTCCTTCATATTTTTAAAATTATTTAATTATTTTTTTAATTCTTTGTAAATTTATTAAATGTTAGGTTTGTTCCGTAATTCAGATAACTATGATTGGAATTGTTTGTTATTTTGGTGGTGAAGTATTACAAGGGCCCAATGGTGCTTATTACAGTATCCAACCCCAGAAAATGTTTAAAATCGGCCCGGATTTAGATTTCAGAGGTATAACTAGGGAAGTGTACCAGGAACTTGGTATTGACCCGAATTATTACGACCTGGTAATTTCCACAATGATCAATATTGGCCAAGGCAACCAAACATGGTTCCAACAGCTCCATGTACTAGATGTTAACAGTTGGGAGTTGTATACCAAATGACATTGAATTTGACAACACCTTTCAAGTTCCTAGAGTTATATGTGGTTGCCAACCCCAGACAGAACACCAAACCGTTGTTGCAGTTGCCCCAAGGTCGGGGCATTGATCATTCAGTGACGGGTCCTACTTGGGCCCTAACTTTAGTGGGTACAAGATCAGAAATTCATGTAAGTTTACATTTCTATACCACTTGCAAATAATATACATTTTCATTTGAATAAAATAAAAAATTGTATTTGTGTTTATTTTGAAATTAAATGCAGACTCATACCCTGACGTCGACAGGGAATAATCAGATGAATATCCTCTTCAATGAGCGATTTGCACCCGCTCCATGTACGACGCGACACTGTTAGTGACGAGTATGGCTTCATTCCCTGCGCTGGCCCGGCTGCACAGATTGTAAGTCTTTAATTTTTTTTGTTTAAGAAAATTATGAAAATTCATTTGCAATTCGAACTAATTTTTTTTAATTTTAATTCGCAGGTACTCATGAACATCAAGCAAGTTCTTATGAGCGCAAGATACGCCGTCACAAGAGGCTGGAAGGCTATCGGGAAGAAGTGGTTGTGTATGTCTGCACCGCCGGTCGTCGTCGCCAGGTACAAGGATCATCTCGAGAGGGTTCTCAGGCTTTCAGATCTGCCCTGCTATGAAGATTTGAAAGACTACAACGATGATGATTCTGCGGAGCCTATGAGCACGGCAGAGCCGAATTTCTCAGACCTACACTTTGCAGCGACTGGCTGAGGCCGCATTTGAGGCTGCTGGTCTTACAGCAGTGCGTATGTTTTGGTAATCATTATTATAATATCTTCATTGTGAAACCTAATTATCTATTTGTTTCAGGGAGTTATACCCCATGGAGATGAGGAGGACGAGGAGGACCCACTCGCACAGTTTACGTTTCACTTGGGCTCTCAGTACGGTGCCTACACGCAGGATTACCCCTCTCATACATTTTACACATAGGAGGACCCACTCCCACAGTCCAGTGCAGCGGCTGTCCAGCAGGATGTCTCACATGGACCCGTGTACTCTGCAGAGGATACACGTGAGGTTATTTTCAGACCTGGTGCAGATGAGGGACCACACGAGGAAACATTTTTGGGGAGATACAGGAGGAGACCCCACCACAGCCATCACGAGAGTACACACCGCTGGTCTAGAGGGAGCGTATGGAGGAGGGGCGGGGTAAGAGAGTTAGGATAGAGAAGAAGCCGTACACACCGTCGAGCAAATATGATAGAGTTACGTGTCTGTTGTTTGATGCTTACGTGGTGTAGTTCTTATGTTATTTGGATATTATTTCGGTATTAGTTCTTATGTTATTTGGATATTATTTGGATATTATTTTGATATTAGTTCTTATGTTGTTTAGTTCTTCTGTTGTGTATTTTGGATCTCATATTCCGCAGTCAATTTAACACACTTAGTTCTTATGTTATTTGGCTGCCTGCTGCCTTGCGTCTAATGAAATGAACACTGTTAATTTTTGGTTGTAATTTAATAGGCAGCGCACTAAGTCCGCTAACCCAGTCAGCGCACCAAGTCCGCCAATCCAGTCCGCGCACCTACCAATTTGGTGTGCGAACTCAGTTAGCGTGGGTAGTAGGATTGAAAATAAGACCCAAGAGGTGGTATTCATTTAATTTGATTTTTGGAAGGTGTCAACTAAAAAAATTTCGGCATAGTACCATAGACTCACTCAAGAAACAATACATATATTCTATTCTCAAGTATATGTAAGACAACGGTCTTCAGAAGTCAAGCCCCAAATAAATATATCTATCTATATATATATATAGAGGAGGGTTCCAATGCCTCAATTTTTCATGCCTCCACCATGCCTCCATTTTTTAAAACTTTAATAACTCAAAATTTAAAACTTAAAAGTCAAAATAAAACCGTTGGATATGATCTATATCATTTTATCTATGCACGTGTAAAAAATTATGACATTTCAATTTTGTTTTGGTTGTCATCAAGAGCTTGTAAAAAACGTACTAATGTGGATAATTTCTAGACGTTGATTTTTCAACTTATTAATTCACATAAAAACAAAATCAAAATGTGATAATTTTTTATGAGCACATAGATAAAATGATGTAGATCATATCCAACGGTTTTATTTTGACTTTTAAGTTTTAAATTTGGAGTTATTAAAGTTTTAAAAATGGAGGCATGGTGGAGGCATGAAAAATTGAGGCATTGGAACCCTCCTCATATATATATATATATATATGATACGACAACTAAAATAAAATCCATTAGGCAAATACATCAGCAATTCAGCATTGTGCTGTCAGATATATTAAATAAGGTAGGTGTCTTCTAGAAGAAGTTCCAATTGCTAGTCTATTGCTAGTGTAGAAAAATCAGGGGCGGAGGAACTAGAGTCAAATGAGTCAATTGACCTATATTTATTTTTATATTTTTATATATATATAGATATGATTTTGCATAGTTTAGATTACAATGTTACGAATACTGTAAAATTAATTTTCATTTATAGCATAAAATTTTATATAATTGATCTTTATTTATGTTTGATTCTCATAGTTCGAAAGTCTGGCTCCACCTCGGAAAAAAATAATGAAAAACTAGTATTGTGCCCGTGCGTTGCAACGGAGACATATTATAAAATTAGATAGAAAATGAAGAAATTTTTTTGTTTGACATTCACACAAATTAAGAAAAAAATTATTTAAATAAAAATAAAAGACACAAATGAAAAAAAACGGAGATCTAAATAATAAATAACAATAAAAGAAACAACAACAAATAAAAAAAAGGATCAAATATAACATGAAAAAAATTCTTGAAGTATCATTGTACGATTTAATATCTAATTTTTTCCACAAACAAGGTACAGGTCATTAAACGATTTAGAGGAAAAATGATCTGTCAAGAAACAAAATTGGAAAAAATATAATTAAATGATTCAAATAAGGATTTTCTCTACAAATATATTTTTGAAAATTATTTTAATAATGAAAATTTCTCTACAGATCATTTCTTTACACACAAATTCTTAATATTCTTCATTTTCTCTCCAGATTAGAAATATATGATTGTTTCCATCAGAACAAGATTTGCTCTTCATCTATTCACAAAGATACAGTAGCCCTAAACAAAATTCGGAAAGATATGATTGTTTTCTTTTTCATTGTCGAAAATATAGAGAAAAAGGAGAAATGAAATGGAGGAAAGGAAAAATAAGGAAATAATTTAATTGCAGAAATCAGAGATAGCTGCAAAGAGAAATAAGGAAACGGATCGCTAGAGATTCATTCAATTTTAATTGTGACAAACCATGTAGCAGTCTATGTGGCAAGTATGTTTTTAACTAAATTTAGACTTCTATACATAAAATAGATATATTTAATCAAAAGAAGATAAATTATGTGATTGGAGGGCTGATATTCAATTCGAAAGTTCATCTTTCAATCTTAGCCGTTCGCGGATCAGAACAACTACGTGTATAATATAAGAATGGAGATAAGTACGAGTACAAAAAGAATATATATGTTTCTTTTTATAACCGTCTCCCACACAATTTTAATCCAGCACTTTCTTTTCTTTTCTTTTTACTTTTGTTGACTGACTAGTTCTTTCACCTTTATAAAAAAAAAAATATTTATTCCTCCTTCGGCCTCTCCTTCTTTAGAGAAAATTATGTTTTTCATTCCATCTTGATCTTTTTCTTTTTAATTTTTTCTTGAAATTTTACTCTTTACTTTTAGAAAAAAATTGTTAGACCGTAATTAAATGTGTAAAAGATATAATTACTATATTAATTAATGTACAAAAATATTTATACATTAGTATAAGCCAGTTCTGTAACTTCTGACTTTTTTTAAGTATAAACCAGTTCTGTAACTTCTGTTTGTATAACAGTTACTATGTTAGAATAAATATATGTTTATTTAGTATAAACACACATTCTTTTAGTATGTAATATTTTTTTTAGTATAAACATTTTCTATATTAGTAAAAATATTTCTTGTTTTAATATATACATCTTTCTTTTTTATATCAGTATTTATTATTTTTGTATAAATATACGTTTGTTTAATCTAAATTTTTAATTATGTATATTAAAATTTAATTAAATTTTTTCTTCTTTAATTTTTATATAATTCAAACTCCTTTAAAATATTGAATGTTTGCTTCCAGACTAGTAATTAAAGTTACTCATTGTAATGCGAGAGAACTTGAGTTCAAACTTACCTGCACATTATACATTTTTACATTTTATTTTTTAACATCCTATTTAAATTTTTTAGTTCTGTCCTGTGTACAAGGTATTTTTTTTGGAGTGAGTCTATGGTACTATGCATAGCACGGATTGGTCCGTACTACGGATCAATATTTTCGTTTTCAAAATTCTAACGGACGATCCGAACCGTTCAACATGATTTCCATATGAGAATACTTGTGGGCTAGATTATTTTTTAGAATTTTTTTACTATATTTTTAGATAGGTAGAAAATCACTGTTTTTGGATGGTCCAGACTTTTCAGATCAAGTGATTTTCTACCTACCTTAAAATATAGTAAAAAATTCAAAAAAATATAAAATTTAGTCTGCAAGTACATATTCATGTAGGGATCACGTTGAATGGTTCGGATCGACCATTAGAATTTTCAAAATGAAAATATGACTCCGTAGTACAGACTAATCCGTAATATGTATAGTACCATAGACTCACTCTTTTTTTTGTTATAAAAATCTTAAGCAACTTAACTGCCTAAATCAACACCCACAAATATATATTCATTTCATTCCGAAAGACTAAATGTACATTGTTACACACAAAAATGTGTAGCAACATTTCCCGACAAAAAGAAAATACATTTATTTTTTTAAGCACAATTAGTTGTCAAAATAATTTGACCAGGAATTTCAAACCAACTGCTCCAGCTGCAGCCTCCATGTGGGCCCCACTCTCATCATCCCAATATAAAAATGAACTTTTCTCAATTATAACACGTGTTGTTTCTTTTTCGTGGAGGTTTCTCCTCTCCTGCGTTGCACTAGGAATAGTCGCTCTCCAAATTTTCTTGGGTCAATATATTGACAGAGGATATTTTACTTCGTGCAGTGTACTAGTCATAAAAAGCACTGTTTTGATTCTATTGTACGTGCGCTGCATGAAGCAAAAAATAATCTGTTAATATATTTATCCAAATTTTCTTCAAAAGCATCTCATTTGAGGATTGCTTCAACTTTGAATTATTGATTGCGTGTGACTTTAATTAGTTAAGTTGGCATCATTCTTAAAAAAAATAATGTTGTTGCCATCATTATATTTTACTATTCTCAGAATGAAATGAAGATCGAGTAGAACTAGGGTGTTCTTAAGTTCACCAAGTTCCTTTGTGAGCTTAATTCAAAATTCTATTGAATTGATTTCAAATGATGCATCTAAACCGTTGAAACCGATCTACTTCACGAGTGATGCATTTACATGTCAAACTTATAAATTTTCGAACTAATTTAGTATAAAGTCAAGCGGTAAAAAAAATATGGTTTATAAGTTAATTTTAGTGTATTCATTTTTCATCATTTTTTGCGCTTGACTTTATATTAAATTAGTTTGAAAATTTAAAAACTTGACATGTAGTTCATCACTCGTGAAGTAGATCGGTTTCAACGGTTTGGATGCGTCACTTGAAACTAATTCGATAGATTTTTTAGTTAAGCTCACAAAGAGACTTTGTGAGCTTAAGAACACCTAGTTCCATCCCAAGTATTAGGTTAAAGTTTTATAAATTTGACAATAATTGAAGGCTAGTGTTGTAAAAAATGACTGATTAGTGGACAAAGGGGGCGGACCCACATGGTCTCGGGGGCAGCTGCCTCTATGAATTTTTAATTATAGTGGAGATCTATCGGTCTCGACTCTCGACTGACTTTGTCCCTCTCTGAAAAACAATTTGCACTCCTCTGGATGTTTGATTTGTAATTCAGCTAAAATTGAAATAAATTTGTTGAATTTTGATTGATAATTAAAATTATAAAGCATCAGAAATTACAAGTTAAAGCATTGGAGATCATGAATCCGCCCGTGGACAAACTGTCACGTATACTATATTTGAAAGATATTTTATAAACGATTAGTTGGCCGCGAAATATTAATCGGATAATTATTTTCCGAAATCCAGAGTGTTTCTTGTTCATGTCATATCTTCTTCATCAAAACCTAGCTTGATTTTAATGATCACAAAGTCTATAGAAAGTGGATTTCACAAAATTTCATTTGATTTTAGTTTGTACCTATATAAAAAAGCAAATAATGAATGGTAGTTATATTGTTATATTTTGCTCTCTCTAACTGGAAATGGTTTTTGAAAGTTCTAAATTTTATAGAAGTGTATATTTTTTTTGTTATCATAAGTATAATTTATTTTAATGAATATTTTATTGTGAAAGCGGTGAAATTTGGAAACCTGTTATTTGATTAAAAAAATAATAAAACAAAAGGTGTTTTTTTTCTACTTTCAAGATGGCAGATTTGTTTCAAATTTGTTTTGTCATTCCTTAATTGGATAAAGAAACAATACATATATTCTATTCTCAAGTATATGTAAGACAACGGTCTTGAGAAGTCAAGCCCCAAATAAATAAATAAATATATTATATAGAGAGAGAGAGAGAGTTGGGCTACGGTGCTTCGTCGAGTAAAACGAGTGTTTTACTTCACACTCATATTTTGCGATTTCAAAGTTTAAATGTTGATCCGAACCATTCAAATTGATCTCCATATTAAATTGTGCTTGGAGATCAAATTTTACATTTTTTGAAATTTTTTTACTATTTCTTTATAATTTTTGAAAATTTTAGTTTTTGATGGTCCAAGATTTTTTGAAAAACAATGATTTTTAAAAATTCTAAAAACATAGTAAGCAATTTGCAAAAAATGTAAAATTTGATCTCCAAGCACAATTTAATATGAAGATCAACTTGAATAATTCGGATCGACGTTTTGAAGTTTCAAATTGAAGATATAGACGTGAAGTAAAACACTCATTTTACTTCGCGAAGTACCATAGCCCAACTCTATATATATATATATATATATATGATACGACAACTAAAACAAAATCATTATGTAAATACATCAGCATTGTGCTGTCAGATATATTAAATAAGGTAGGTGTCTTCTAGAAGAAGTTCCAACTGCTAGTGTAGAAAAATCAGGGGCGGAGGAAGTAGAATAAATGGATCAATTGATCTATATTTATTTTTAAAATTTATATATGTATATATAAATTTTTTCATAATTTATATTAAAATGTCATGAATACTGTAAAATTGACTCTCATTTACAGCATAAATTTTTTATATAATTGATCTTCATTCACGTTTGATTTCATAGTTCGAAAGTTTGATTCCGCCTTTGAGAAAAATAATAGAAAATAAGTACGAGTACAAAAAGAATATATATGTTTCTTTTTATAACCTCCTATTTAAATTTTTTAATTCTGTCCTGTGTAGAAGATATTTTTTTTGTTATTATAAATAGTAATATTAATTAGGAAGACGGATTAAAATACTAAAACTAAATAACTATCAAGCGCTCTTTTATAAGTACAAAACGGGATTTTGTTTTTGTTTTTGTTTTTGTGAAATAATACAAACGAGAAATGTTGCTGTCTCACCAATTAATTCTTCACATATGGACAAATTTTGTCGGTTATCTTTCATAAATCTCTATATACTTCTCATTGTTTTTCCTTCCTTTGAAATAAATAGTGTTTTTAATTTATCATAAAATTTCTGATAAAATCAAATTAATTATGGATCTTGCAGAACTTGAATAATAAAAATCTTAAGCAACTTAACTGCCTAAATCAACACCCACAAATATATATTCATTTCATTCCGAAAGACTAAATGTACATTGTTGTGTTACACACAAAAATGTGTAGCAACATTTCCCGACAAAAAGAAAATACATTTATTTTTTTAAGCACAATTAGTTGTCAAAATTTAATTTGACCAGGAATTTCAAACCAACTGCTCCAGTTGCAGCCTCCATGTGGGTCCCACTCTCATCATCCCAATATAATAAAAATGAACTTTTCTCAATTATAACACGTGTTGCTTCTTTTTCTTCGAGGTTTCTCATCTCGTGCGCTGCACTAGGAATAGTCGCTCTCCAAATTTTCTTGGGTCAATATATTGACAGAGGATATTTTACTGCGTGCAGTGTACTGGTCATATGAAGCACTGTTTTGATTCTATTGTACGTGCGCTGCATGAAGCAAACAATGATCTCATTGTAGGATTGCTTCAACTTTGAATTATTGATTGCGTGTGACTTTAATATGTTTTCTCTTAGCGTATCTTGGATTTAACTCTTTGACATAAAATATATAAAGCCATATGTCTTTGACCTTGACAAATATGTATTTAGCGCACACCCTGACTGACAGGTCAGGGACGAATGTTTCAAAGAAGTATTAGCCAAACCAATTATAGTTGAATGATATTGATGTTCTACAATTATGTATGCTTAAAAAATAACAAAATAAATAAAAGGATGGAAAAATAGGTGAAAAGACTTTCAAACTCTTATTATCCTATCATTTTTTTATAATACTCAGTGGCAGAGTTACATTGAATCTGGAATAGGCAGCTGACTATCTTGAATTTTGAAAATATAGTATAAGTCTATGTATAATTGGGTCGTTATCTATTTTTGAATTTTTTTTTTGCATACTTCTGAACATGCCACAGTCTTAATTGATTAACTTTTAGTAATTCACAATCTGTTAGTCGTATCAGTAAATATTTTTACATATCCTTACTACACCTCTAGTAATATGGATACAAATATACTACAATTCTGGACTGATAGCAGGATCCTGCAATCTTGCAATCTCTCTCTATCTCTTGTGGTCGTCCACAATCTATTTTCTAGTAATACCTACTTGAAAATTCTTAAAGATTGAATTTTAAATTTAATTAATTACCTAACATACTTGTACTTGTGCCCACATAGTATTACAGTTGAGATCTATGGTCCTCCACACAGGGGTGAAAACGGAGAGAATACGAAGCGGATAGTGGTAAAATCATATCCATATTGCTTTTTAATTCTCCGGGTATGGATATGGATTGGAAATCAACCAGATACAGATACGAATACAGTTCGAATCGAATCGGATATTTATTAAAATAATATTAAAAAATACCAAAGTTTATAATATTTATCTAATTTTTATAGTGAATAACAATATTTTTTTTCATAATATATATTCAAATATATGATATATATCTATTCTAATAGCTCAAAACTTATTAAAACGACCTTATAGTTTAAAAAAAAAATGATATTTCAAGTAGTAATTACTGGAATAAAGGAATGATCTTGAGAGAGAATGGATTTGATAAGTCTTCCTAATCATTGAAAATAAATGTTGAATAATTTTAATTTAAAAATTGCAGAACCTGAGTCTTGCGGAGTAGGTAAATTATATTATTGTATGACTTTTTAATTATTGTAAGACTTTTTAGAGCTATATTTATATAATAAATTATATTGACAATGAATACAATTCTGAAATTAATAATCAAAAGTATTATACGAAATGTTTGGTTGTGTTTTTGAATTAAATATGAAATGTTTAACGATCAATTAGCATTTTACTGAACAAATTAATAAGATAATCAAGTTATCTCAAAGTTAGTTACAATTAGATTCTCTAAGTATTAAATTGATGAACGATGTAAAGTGTATGTGACATAGATTGAAAATTTTAAAATATTTTGAGACTAATTTGAAAAGCTTGAAAATGTTAAGTTAAATTGGTAAAATAAATTTTAGTGGGACTTATTTATAAAAAAAAAACACCGGGGCACTAAGGCCACGTGGCCCAAGATGGATGCTCCCCATCTAATTTCCCCCTAAATATGGTTTCTATGTTAAATCTCTGTGTAACTTGTTAGTGTCTCTCAATATGCGTGCACATCTTTCTCTCTAGATAACAAACATTGTCACTAATAAAGATATGCAAGTATGTGTTAAACATTGCCACTAATAAATATTGCCACTAATAAAGTATGTGTTAATTAAGAGAAAAGATAGGCAAGTGGGATTTCAAATGAATTGTCACGACGTGGAGATAGCGGAAAGTAGTATCAAATTTGTTATTTCGAGATTGTGTTAGCGGAAATCTAAAAAAAAAATACTTTTTTCTCTCATTTCACATTTCCGAATAGTAGCTATTCCAACATTTACAAGGAATAGAGAATAGCAGCTATTCTAACTATTCTGAATAACAAAAATACTGTTTGGATGCACATTGCTATTCCGAATAGCTTCTATTCTTGCTATTCTTGTGTCATCCAAACATAGCCTTATAATTGTAAGCCATAACAAGATTGTTTGAGTGGTTAATTCCTAGATTTTTGGTTTATAAAACAGCTTCAGTTGTACCTTTTTCCGTATCAAGCTCCACTTGTCTTAATTGTACCAGCCATTTTAATTTCTTTCTAATGCGTGGCTAAGTGGTTTGCAGAATATTTGATATTATATAATAACTGGTACCTATCCGTACCGGTGTAAATGGTTTACTGGTATGCCTATTTAAGCTTCCAGGGGTCTTATTGTAAGAATAATAGAATATGGAGGATATAATTTGTAAAATATCAATGAATTGGTAAAACCAACTTCTCAGAGGGGCCTTGGTGCAAAAATTACATACATAAAAGCTATCTTGATAAATTTGAAGATGAGAATTTATTTGATTATAAAGGCATGGTTCAGAAAACAAGAAATAAAGAAACACAAATTGGACTGGTGATTTCGGCTTTGTCCGAAAATGAATTTATTTCTAATGATTTAATGAACTTGGATTGTTGGTCTTGGACTGAAATGAATTAGACTAAACTTATTGAATAGATTGGATTTTTGAAATGAAATTGAATTAAATAAAAAGAGAAAAGGAAATAATAAACTAATTAATAAAAAAATGCTATTCATTTTAAACGAGTACTTCTATTTATTATACAGTGATTGAGAATGTTTGTAAAAGTACTTAAATATATATATTATTTAAATATAGACATAATTATGAGAAAGACTGATGAGACAGAATGATCAGGAAGAACATACTGTTAGCGACCTCACCTGTTGCCCTACGATATCAGGTGCGCGGGGTTATTGGATTAGTTTGAGATTCATTACTAGAAATTAAATCGTAACTCGCTGTGCCTTTTGAATATTTGATTGACTGCATTAATTGAAATGTTGAACTGTTGCAGCATATGCATAGCCCAATATAATTGAAACTGAATTACATGTAAGTCTGTTAACTGACATGTTTATATTGTTTATCGATTGGTTGATTCTTATTGCAAATTATTGATTGAAACCACAGTGATTTAATTAATTGAATATTGAATATTGTAATCCTTGAACCTCCATATAGTGGAGAAAAATGATTAATATATCTTAAAGCCTAGCTAGCTACTAGACTTTACTCCAGGACCCTTATGCACATATGGTGAATGGCCCCAACTGAACCCAGTACTGGTTGGGTAGGGGATACTGAGTAAATGTGAATTGTGACTATAAGACTAATGAACTGTGGTAATCGTCTTATCATTTTTTTTGATAAAAGGCATATGATGTCCATTTCATTACCATGAAATTGGATAGTTAACTTACAATCAAAATATCAGACAGTAAGTACTAGACTCAAGAGCGCTCTAACACCGAGCAAAACACAAACGCCCGGCGTTTTACATGCCACCAAAACACAGTAATTGTAAAATAACAACTAAAAACTAAACCACATTGTATATTTCTATGGTAAGATGAGGACCCTAATTTGGAGTCCATCCAAAACTCATGGTACGGCTTCATGGTGAGGTAGCTTCCTCTTCCACCTGCAGGGGCCGCATACCTCCTGGAACTTCATCCGTAGCTTGGTATACCACCAGCTGGTGGTCAGAGGGGTCCCAGACCCGTAGAGGAATGGCATTGAGATCCACCGGCAGCCAAGCTATTGCAGCCTCTTTAAATTTCTTATCCATGTTACCTGTCCAGTATTCAATAACCGAAATTATTAGCAGAATAAGAGTTCGTACCGTTTTGCTTTTCCTATTCTGAAAACAAAGGTCGTTCCTGTGCTTTCAAATGGTCCAGCAAACGGCACTAAAGACAATTAAAAACCCAATTTTGTTCACCGAATCAAGTTGACAAGCAAACCGAAAAATATCTAAACATGAAAACCAAGAATGCAAGTAAAGGTTACTAGGACCTCACCAAAACCATACTCTTTGAGCTTGTGTACACTTAAGAAATAAATGGTTGGCAGACTCTTTTTTGGTACAGAAATGACATGTCACCCGACCCGACCATCCTCTTTTCCGTAAATTCTGTTTGGTCAATATACGATTATGAAGAACCAGCCAAAGAAAAATTCTAATTTTTGGGGGAATTGGTAAATCCCATATAATGGCATAAGTATTGTCTTTCACCCCTCGAAAGTTCAGCATTTGATAGATGGATCTAACCGTAAACTTTCCTAAAGTATCCCATCGCCAAGCTATCTTATCTAAACCATGAGTAAAACTATATGAGCTAATGATGTACAGTATTTCCTGCCACTCCAGAGCTAGAATACCATTAAGATGTCGTCTAAATTTAACAGCCTTCCCTTGAGAAAGAGCTATTGTTGCTATGGTAATATGTGGAGTTGAGCAGATTCTATATAATTGAGGGTATCGAGTGGATAATGAACAATTACCATACCAAATTACATTCCAAAATTCTAAATTGGATTGGCTGCTAGGAGTATATGCTACACTCATGTTACCTAAATTATCTAATTGCATAATGCTGTCCCAAAAAGAGGAGTACGGGAGTGGATTATCTAGGTAATATTTGGCTCTAATCACTGTTTTCCATAGGGCTGAATATTGACTATTATTAAATTTCCACCACCATTTTAAGAGTAAAGAGATATTCATTTCTTGTAAGTTTAAAACCCCTAATCCCCCATTACATTTAGCCATACATGCTAAAGACCAATTAACTAATGTATATTTTTTCCTAGATGTAGTACCTTGCCATAAGAATCTATTTCTAATAGAATTTAATTGTCTAAGGACTGTTTTAGGGGCTTTGTATAATGAAAGAGTATATAAAGGAATGGTTGACAAAACGGAGTTGATTAAGGTAAGCCTTCCTCCTAATGATAATAATTGCCCTTTCCAATTGGGTAATCGTTTACCTATTTTATCAATTAAAAACTGCCAATCAATAATAGTAAGTCGACTATCCTTTAGAGGCAAGCCTAAGTATTGTAAAGGAAATGAACCTAATTTGCATTGAAAGGTACTAGCAAAGTTATCTCCTTCAACATTAATGGGGTATAGTTCAGTTATGGTAAGATTCATTTTGATACCCGAAAGTGCTTCAAAACTGATCAGTCCCCACCAAGCTGAGGCCACATTTTCATGCGTAGCCTTGAGAAATAGAATGGTGTCATCGGCATAATGACAATTAGTAATAGCTTTACCCTCTAAACACGGTGGGCCTAATCCTACAATTCTATTTGCTTGTCTACCTTTATGAAAAATCTTACAAAGGGTATCGGCTGCTAATATAAAAAAGAAAAGGAGACAAAGGGTCGCCTTGTCTCACTCCTCATTTACAATAAAAATATGGAGTTAATTCGCCATTAAAGTTAAGGCATGATTGGGAGCTATATAACCATGCTTTAATCCATCGACCCCACTTAGCACCAAACCCCCTACTTTGCAGAATTTCTAATATATATTCCCAATGTATTTTGTCGTAAGCTTTCTCAAAATCTATTTTAATAACTACCCCTGCCTCTTGCGTACATTTGCTATGATGAATTAATTCTTGACTTAGAATGACATTATCTAAAATATATCTATTTTTAAGGAAAGCAGATTGGCTAGTATCAATGATTTGTGTCATAATATGCTCTAATCTATTGGTCAATATTTTTGAAATAATCTTAAATCTACAATTAACTAGACTAATAGGTCGGAATTTGCTAATGACATGAGCATCTTTTTCCTTAGGTATAAGGCAAATGATGGACTTATTTATTTTATTCAAGTCAAGAGTATGATTATAAAAATGAGAGCATATAGTCATCAGATCATGTTTTACCACATCCCAAAATTTTTGATAAAACAAAAATGAAAATCCATCAGGTCCAGGTGCTCCTTGAGCCGAAGAAGCAAAAACAGCTTCTTTGATTTCTAGTTCTAAAATAGGTTTTTCTAGATTAATTCTATCTATATCTAAGACTTTATCATGTAAATCCCAAAAGTCATCTTGTAAATGTGCAAATTTGGTACCAGACTCTCCAAGAAGTTTTTTGTAAAAGTCTACAGCATGTGATTGCATCTCTCCTAGATTAGTAGTAGGGATTCCATCTATATCTAATGAATTAATCCTATTTTTCTTACTTCTATGGGACGCGGTGACGTGAAAGAATTTAGTGTTGTGATCTCCAGCCTCTAACCATTGTTGTTTAGATCTATTTTTCCAGTATATTTCTTCATCTAGATAAATGTCATCTAGTCTAGATTTAGTGTGTGCCCATTGTAAATAGTCATCAGCAGTTAAAGTTGAAGATTCTTGTAAGTGTTCTAATCTATGCAATTCCTGAATTAGCTGTTTTTTTATTCTCTTTTTATCTCCATAAAAATTTCGAGCCCACCCTTTAATTTTTCTCCTCATAAATTTCAATTTGTTGGTCCAACTATGAGCTACATTTGTTTCATTTAACTTGAAAGAGTCCCACCATTTGATGATCAAGTCGGAAAAGCCTTCCTGGTTAAGCCAGTCAGGATCAAATCTAAATTGGAAACTAGGGGTAGGTGATGAGATATTAGTACGAAACAGTAATGGGCAATGGTCAGAACCGCTTTTATGTAAATCACTAAGGACACTATGAGGATAGTTTTGTTCCCATGCTAAAGTGGTGAAGATTCTATCTAATAAAGCAAACTTGGTACCACTGGACCAAGTAAATTTTCGGGTAGCAAGGGTGTGTTCTAACAGGGAGTGACGATTAATAAATTCATTGAATGTTCTGCTACAGCCTATATCAAAAAGAGGTCCAGATTTCTCATTTTTATGTCTTATGATATTAAAATCACCACAAAGTACCCACAGGTCAATATGGGGCTGTCTAATCTGGTCTAAAGAGGCCAAAAATGAGGACTTAAGATGTCTAAGAACTGGTCCATATACAATGGTAAATTGCCAAGTATTGGAGTCTAATTTATTTTCTAGTATCACATTTAAATAATATCTATGTTGTGTGTAAGCTAAAACTTTAACTTTATTACTATCACATCCAAAGAGAATGCCCCCAGATTTCCCTATTGAGGGAATCCAATGCCACTCATCTAATCTACGAGAGATTGAATTCAGAAATCTTAATGTAAAATCCTCTTTTTTAGATTCCTGTACAGCTAGTATATCTACCATATTATCTTTAACTAGGTCATGTAACACTTGCTTTTTCCTACTTGAATTTAATCCTCTACAGTTCCAATTTAATATATTCATTTGTCATATGAATCCCCCTGAGATACAATAATGGCAATAGAATCTAAGTGTTCTAGAGTAAGTCTACAAGGAGTAGAGTTAAGTTTGGCTTCTACCATAATATTCTGAATTACTATCTCAAAATGGGACCGATCTAGTTGTCTTAAAGCATCTATAATCCTTAGCTGATCCTGTTGTGTATGTCCTAATTGGATTTGATACACCCTAAATAAATCATTTATTTGTTCTACAGTTAGCCTAAGATAAGGGAAATTATTAACAAGTGTCGTACTTGCCGAGCTGCTAGTACCTTCATCTTTGTCTCTGAGTCTTTTCAACGCCCTACCCATGGTAGAAAGTGGTGCATCTTGCAGTTGAACCCTCAGGCTTTGGCGAGGAGCTGCTGGTCGGCTAGATGTAGCCGTATCAGCAACCGCAGGGGTGTTGAGAAGAGGTAGCTGGTCAGAGGAATCAGAGATAACTATAGTCCCTTCTACTAGTTTGAATTTGGGGGTAGAGCTACGGAGCCTAGCTGCTACACCAGTTTTGACCCGTGTTGCCCCGACCCAAACAGCCTTTTTCTTCATAGAAAATGGGGTTTTTGTCCGATTCCAAGTAGATTGAGGCACTGATTTACCTTTAGCAGAGGCAGCAAGGATACCAGAAAATTTCAAAAGAATGGTCTCCTCTTCAGAATCACTAGACGGCTTGGTACTTGGAGTGGTGAGGGAGAGATCGGCTAGTGGATGAAAAGGGTTGGAAATGGCCAAAGAACGCTTTGCTGGCTTAGAACCCGAGCCCCCTTTAGGAGCATGACTCGGTTTGGAGCCCGACCCGCCAGGCTTACCAGTATTTTTGTGACTGGTACCAGCTGACACTGTCTTGCTACCAGAACCAGATCCCAAAGAGCTGCCCAAACCCGAGTTACGCTTACCAGAACCCGCTGATCCCTCATCATTATCATCCCTTTTGCGAGCATTGCCAGGACCTAGGTTACAAGTCGGAGGAGGTGTACCTTGGATTGTCAGTACCGTGTCTGTCCCAGTATCCATCTCCTCAGGTGGTACCTCCTCAGCCCCCTGTTGATCATTCTCAGAGAACTCACCTCCATCATCAGTCGCACCAGAAGTCAGAGTCGCAGTTTCATCTCCGCGAGGTTGTATTCCAAACTCAGTCCCGTTCGGGTACGGCCTTCCATGTAAGCGAGCAGTCCACGCATAGATACTTTCGGTTTGAGCATTCTCGATCTCAATGTGGAGGTCAAAAACCCTGATTTTACCAGACGGATTCATGTACTCCATATAGTGGATTGGGGGAATCAGCCGAACATCACACACTCCCAGCTTGATCCTGGCAAATCGCCAGTCGTAGCGTCCTCCGGTCCCCGGGTCAATTTCGAGGATATGTGCTCCCAGTGGAGTGAAAGCCTTCTCTACTTCGGTCCAGGACCAATGTGTTTTAGGGAATCCAGAGATGCGTACCCATACTGGAGTAAGGTCCATCCCGTCGTCAAAGGCTGGTTCCCAAGCTAGGACCGGGAACTCGACATCTTCAAGGGTAAGAAACCCCCTAGCAGCCACAGAATTCAGCCAAGCAATGGATGGAGCTTTGATTAGGTATTGCCACTCAGTATAGATCGTAGCAATCCAGCGGTGGTTGCGAGTGTGCTTGAATTTATGTGCTAGGGTTTTCTCAATGCGCGTTGGACCCCAACCCCCGATATCATCGAGGATGAAGCTTTGCGCGAATTCCTTCTCCAGCTGTTCCGATTCGCGAGTAGGCATCAGAGTGACGATCGGGGTACGGAGCGGTGCTGCCATGGTAGCAAATCTGGTTCTCTGAGGTTTGATTGCTCGGTTGCGATCACCTCTAGGGTTCGCAAGAGGATTCGGTGGAGGAGTAGGCGGAAAATAAGCAGCAGTGGCACTACAGACGTGAGAGGTATGCCCTAGTTTGTTGCATATGAAGCAGATTTGGGCATTGCGACAAGCTTGCGCGAAGTGGCCGCTGGATCCACACCTGAGGCAAATCGGATTAGTCGGTGTCGATCTACTTCGCAAATCCCAAATTGTGCGCTGGATCATGGCCGATTTCGATTCTAGCGGAGCATCACGAGGCTGAGATTTAGGTTTCTATGCGGGACCCCGATTTACTATGTCTTTGTAGCTAGGCCCATTGGAGTGCACCATTAATGGCGGATTAGGCTTAACTAGGCCCAACTTTTGTTTATATCTCACCCGAATTCGATCCATCTGAAGCTGAGCGACTTTAGACATGGTGGTAATCTACACCCGATTTATTGAATTTCGAAGTTATCTCTCACTTTTTTGTTGATTTTGTTGTGAATTTGGCTCTCTTTTTTTTTTCTTTTTTCTTGTTCTCTTTTTTTCTTTTCTAGATCGCCTTTACAGTCGCCTCAGCTCCAACAAATTGATCACCGTAATCGTCTTATCATTGATTTTTTTTCCGATAATGACGGCATTGTAATATTGATTTTGTATTGTTTACGTTAACAAATTGTCAGGATAGTTAGAATAGTATAAGCATGACACGACACATATATGTTATGTATGGCAAGTCGGATGGTATCTGTTAGTATTACGAGACTAGAAATTGTAAAATTAGGAAATCAAACGTTACCAGACTTTATGGTTTAAAAGATTTAGACCTAAAACCAGAATAATTCCCAGAGTTCTGATTTATTTATGTAATTTAGTCGTTCAATTGAATACTGTTACTGAGCATTTACATTCGTCATTATAAAATGAATTGATAGTTTCTCATGTGGAGATTCCATTTTGAATGTGGATTTTCTTCGAAGCCAATAATTCGAGTGGCAATCAGCACTGAGAAATAATAAACACCCGTTTCTCCTTGTGAATTTACAGGTTTGTTAGACGAATACAGAGAAACGCTTTTGGGGTTAAATTGACAGCTGTGCCACCTAAAGATATTGGGTTTGAGTTTATTATATCTGACAGGATGCATATAGTGTATCTCTAGCATCATCCACTGTAAATTGTCAGATAATTCTTGTAAATAAATTGAGATGTGGCAAAAATAATGGATGCTATTGACAATGTATAAAAAAGATCCATGCCTTATGTTACGTATATTGAATGGTAATTAGATGCAATTGGTTGTTGCACCTCCAAATCGGAGGTGTGATATAATATCATTGATAATCACAACAACAAAAATCAAAACATATAAAAGATAGAGATCTTATGTAAAACGATACAAACTCAATGTAAATAATAAAGAAAATATTTATAAACTTATTTTGAATTTTAATGAATTTAATAGCAGTTGCTTCCTTTATTATAATTGATTAACAACTAGGATTTGTCGATGCATCCCTTCGTGTTATTCCCAGAAAGTATTCTATTAGAAATTTTGATATGTTATTATTCTTCTAGTCAATATTTAATAACTAATATAAATATTTAAGAATCAGTATTTAATCTAGTAATAAAAAACCAATATTCTTCAGATAAAACATTAAAATTTTGAAAGTACTAGATTTTTTTTGGAGAAAAAATAAAAGTCTAGCTCATATTTAATTGACAATTACGGTTACAAGAATTTGTAGTAGTAATGGAAAATAAACACAAGTTGCTCAAATAAGCTTGAGCAAAGATGAAAGAAAGCGAAGTAAATAAGACATGTAAAATAAAAAATCTAAAAAATATAACAAAAGAAAAACTAAATGTTATTCGATAGTCAGACTTCTCTCACTGGTTTATTGTGGCGATGCAACGTTTGCTCCAATTTCTCTATTAAATCTCGGTGTGACTTGTTAGTGTCTCTGAATATGCGTGCACATCTTTTTCTTTAGATGACAAACATTGTCACTAATAAAGTCTCTCTTGCTCTTTTATTGTTGTCTAGCCATAGTATGGCTTCAATTTGTTGTGTTCTCATTTGTGTCGCAATCTTCATCCGCCCGTACATCTCCGTTGCAAATGAGCACTGGTTAACTATATGTTTTGCTGATTCAGCATTGCAGCGGCACATAATACACATGTTTATAATTGATCATTCTATTTTTCTTAAGTTATCGATGACACATAAAGAACTAAATTTCTCTCTAAAAAAAAAAAAAAATAATAACATAATAATCCAAGCATACACATTTACACAGTGTACCACGTTCTGCACGAGTTCCAATCTTATTTAATTTGTTGCAATTAATGATGATAGCACAGTTGTTTCAACTAGAGATAGCACATTTGTAATGATGATAGCAAGTTAGTTTCCCCACAATTGTGCCAAACTCATTGGACAACTGTCATTTTAAGTTGACCTCTTTGAAGAAGCTTTGTGGGTATTTACCAAAAAGAGAACGGAGTAGATCCGAGGTCCATCGGACCTAATTTTAGGTTCAACGACATGATGACCGTCCGATCTAATTTAAGATTGTGCGCACAGAAATTGAAACAGATACGCATGAATTTTAAAGCATCCCGCATGGATTTTAAAGCAAATCGACGGTGATTAAACCCATCGAACCAGAGTAGGTCCGATGGGCATTGGACCTACTCTCAAGTCTTACCAAAATGGTTAATGGGTCAGCATGAATTGTTGAGGTGTAACCAACAAATGCCCCCTAATTGCATGTGGAAAACTAGGGTTTAATTGGACATTAATTATATTCTAGATAACTATTAACTTAATTATATCTAATCCACTAAAATATGAATGGATTTTTTGTAGTTAGAAAGAAAACAGACGGTCCAATTTCAAATGATTTTTTGTTTTCTTTTGGAATTAGTAGGCGAAAAATATTTCCAAATTAATTACTTGAGGACATTTTATACGATAGCAGCTTGGGTCCGATGCTCATCGGACTCAAATTTAGGTCCGATGAATTTAGGGACCGTCCGATCCACTTTAAAATTCGTGCACACAAATTTTAAAGCAGATGCAAAAGTTGCGGGTGCGATATATCTTAAAATAGATCGGACGGTCATCGAACCTATCGAACTCACTTTGAGTCCGACGGGCATCGAACCCAAACTGCTCCCATTTTATACACATTGTTGTTTGAGGTAAAGATATTGATATGTGCAATGCATGAAATTAAAATAACATTGTCAATATTCTTATTCGGTGTTGTTGATTTCAAAAGTTTAACTTCTAAATTTCTTCTTGATATGATAGAAAAGAAATAGAGGATGTAGTAAATTTCTTCTTGATATGTTCGAACCAATATTTTATTTATAATAAAACTAAAAATTAGTGAAATATAGTTAAACTTTTTCCAATTATTTGGTCCAACTTTTTACCAATATATATATATATAGGAGCTGGCTACAATGCTTATATAAGCATATGCCCACATATGCTTATAACTCATTTTTGCGTTTCCAATGTTCAAATGGTCGATCCGACCATTCATCTTGTTCTCCATATTAATATGTGCTTGGAGACCAAATTTTACATTTTTCTGAATTTTCTTACTATTTATTAAGCCACTTTGAAAATTGCTGATCTGGGTGAACAGTAAAAACAGTGCAACAAAATTCTGGACCATATGATCAGTAATTTTCAAAGTGGCTTAATAAATAGTAAAAAAATTCAGAAAAATGTAAAATTTGGTCTCCAAGCACATATTAATATGGAGAACAAGATGAACGGTCGGATCGACCATTTGAACATTGGAAACGCAAAAATGAGTTATAAGCATATGTGGGCATATGCTTATATAAGCATAATAGCCAAGCACTATATATATATATATATATATATATATATATATATATATATATATATATATATATATATATATGAATGGTTGAATACATTGTTCATATTTTGTTGGAAAAATTTTGCTAGAGGTCACCAAGCTTTGTCCTTTGTCACGAATTAGTCACTCAAGTTTGATTTGTCTCAATTAAATCACTGAATTTTTTATTTATTTCAATCAAGTCACTCTATAACTTTTTCTGTCTAAAATAATAATGGAATATACCCATTCTGTTCAAAATACTAACGGAATATTCTCATTTCATTCAAAATACTAATAGAATAAGTATATTCCGTTCAAAATACTAACGAATTGAGAATATTTCATTAAATTTTGAAAAACAAGTTATAGAGTGACCTGATTGGAACAAATAAAAAATTCAATAACTTGATTGAGACAAATCAAATTTGAGTAACCAATTCACAACAAGAGACAAAGATTAGTGACCTCTGACGAAATTTATCCTATTTTATTGAATTGAAATCTACTGAAATCCATCATTCATGAACAGTGTTCCTGAAATCTCTGAAATTCCGAATCCAACCGTCCTACTTATTCTATGCACGTATCTCGAAACAGTTAATTTTTCTGTGCACGCATCTAAAAATAGCTTGACGGCTGGATTCAGAAAAGCAAAAATTTCAAAAACACTGTTCACAAGTGAGAATATCAGCAGATTCGTTTCCTATCTTACTAGATCTTTGTCTTTTTTCCCACGCATCAAACAGCCCAACTAATTGGAGCTTTCACGTGTAACCACATGAAATCACATAGCTCCATCACACACACACACATGAGCGAGATGCACGGTACTATACTTAATTTTATAAGGAATGCCATTTTTTTTTTAATTTGATCATTTATTATAAGGTCGAATGCATTATCTACTAGTATAGGACCCCGGATTATATGCAAGGTCGCTTTCTTTCTCTTAATTTTTTTTGTTAGCGTATTTTGCATTCAACACTTTGACATAGACATAACCATTGTCTTTGACATTGACATATGTGTATTTAGCGCGCTCTTGAAAGGAACAAATTAAGGATTTACAAAAGTACAATTAGCTAGCCAAATCAATAATGAATGATATTGACGTTCAAAATTTATGCATGTTTG
>JAJGRW010000821.1:0-23846 GCA_025461045.1 Carex parvula
GGAAATCAACCTCAGATTTCACGTGTATGATTAAGGGAAATCAGACCTCATATTTCACGGGGAGATGAAAATGCCTGATTGATCAACTTCTTTTTGAACGAAATCACTACCGAGAAGGAGGAGAAGACGAAATCGCTACCAGTTTTAAACGAAGAGAAGGAAGGGCACAAGCGTTCGTCCGTGTGGCCATTTTCGTGTTCGACGAAGAGAATTGTAGTTCCGATCAGAGCGCTAGGGAGTAGGGAGAAGTCGCTAGAAGCAGTTTCTTAATTGGAGTTGGTTTAGAACCTTCAAGTGTTTTGTCATTACTGTAGACTTGCTATTGTCAATTTGATAACTTTTTTTACTTATTTATTTCAGCTCTATTGTCGGGGAACTTGGATATGAACTATCAATGCTTTGAACATTTTGATGCTTTCTAGCTACAAAGAGTTGTTCTTCAAAAGAGCTGTTTTGATTAATAATACATTGTTTTTTAGAAAACAAATGGTTCCAATGAGAACTGGCAATGTAATTGAGTGTATTTATTTTTGTTGCGACATAATACATACAGTTTATAAGCTAATAAGGAATGCCATGGTTTGGTGTTCTTGTTTGCTTGCTCTTTTTTGTACCTTTCTATACATTTATGTCCCTGTACTAACAACTCTAACAGCACTATGTCACGATTAGAAGCATAACTAAAAATATGCGAAATTGCAATATACTTGAGAATTTATGTACTTGCTATATGACAAAATTGCCCTTGATAATTTAGTTATGAGAAAAATAAGCTGGAGCATTCTTAGGTAGTATGATAGAGCTAATACAACTCTCTATACCAGATTCTTATGAAAAAAGAAGTAAATTTTGTTCTGTAGTCCCAAATCCGCTCAATTGGGCCTTTTTGGACCTACGCCACCATTGTTCTAAAGGGCCCAAATATATTATAGTGAGCCTTGGTCGGATAGAAAATTTGGTTCTATGTGCACCCTTAATTGTGCTCAGTAGGGCCAATTTAAAGCTGCTATTTGAAATTAGATCAATATTTTAAATAGTCCCAACAAGTTTCTTAAAATTAATGTTTCATGAGAACCCATTTTTGCATATACATGGGCCTAGTCATAGAAAACCCATTTTTGGTATATATCTATGCATGGGCCTAACCCAGTCTTACATAACCTTTCCAAGTCGGATGAAGCAGAAAAACCTATGGATATTGTGTGGGCCCTAGCTACTTGAGCCCACCTTAGAAGCCATTTGATGTTGTGTTATAATTTCGCTGCATGCGATTGAATTTAATATCCATGGTCTGCAAATAAAAAAATGATTTTTTTTTATTAATATCCAACATTAAATAGAAAATTACAAAAAACAACAACGTTTTTTGAAAGTTACAAAAATGTTCAAACCACTGAGATTCTCGGCAGTCCATTTTCTTTCAGGAACGTTAGATATTTTGACAGTTCTGAAAGAAAAAATGAGCTGCCGAAAATTATGGCGGTTTTATTATAATATTATTTTTTTATTTGACATCGGAAGCCGAACAACAATTAATTAGTTTGATTTGTCATTTGGGAACGAACATTTTATTTGTGATTTTTCTTATTTAATTAGAAGATTTTATGATGTTTTTATTTTTCTATTAAAATATTAAAAATAGTTTTATATTTCTTTGAAAATATATGGAATTTATAGAATTGAATTTACTAGAAAGACTGCGACAAATAATTCCGGATTAATATTTTTCAGTCAGAATTATTTGCTGTTATAAGAAAAACTAAAATATTTCTTTGTGTGTTACTGAATAAAAAATGTTTTGAATCTTGACGTATTGGTCACATGTTTTATAATACTTGTCTATTTGGTCATGCTTCATTGATTAGTTTTGTTATCCATGAAATTCGATAAAAAAATATTATCTTACGGATAATTTAGGGCTGGTAAAACAGATTTGTACAGTTTCTCTATAATGTAATTAATTGAATTAGTAAATAAGCTAACATGAGTGACGGCATAAAATAACAAATCATTTTAAAAATAAACAGATAAAGACCATTAAAGAAGCGGATCCCGTCATGATTAAGGTATTAAGATTATTATGAGAGAATTAGAATATTATATTAGTTTAGAGAATTAATTTTATGAGAATAAAAAAATAGATTTAAGAATTAAGATAATTTGATCCATTGTAAATACGTTTTTTACAAATAAAATTGTTCGTAGGCATTTAAAGCCACTAACTTAAAAAAAAAAGCACAAATTATATAAGTGGCGCCTCTGAACAGCTGGATTTAATATGTATTAATTTGTGCAAGCTCCTTATCCAAGACTGCACGACACATTCATATAATTAAGGATATGAACCTATACATGTTCTCCATGATTTGACAATTGGCCGTATACTCACTAGTACAAAAAACCCCTTCACCGACCCTCAACCACCGACTGTTTTAATATGTAACAGTCGGTGTAGAGACTGCTGGTAAAATCGTACATAAGAAGAACCTCAACACTGACTGTTCCATTACAAAAAACCGTTAGTGAACTAACACCGACTGTTTTATAAAAAAACAGTCGGTGTTGCTCCACCCTACACCGACTGTTTTTAAAAAAAAGCAGTCGGTGTTGAGCAGTCACCAACACTGACTGTTTTTTTAAAAACAGTCGGTGTTGCTCATACCCTACACCGACTGTTTTTTCGGTGTTGAGCAGTCACCAACACCGACTGTTTTTTGAAAAAACAATCGGTGTTGCTCATACCCTACATCGACTGTTTTTTTAAAAAAACAGTCGGTGTTGAGCAGTCACCAAAATTTTCGTTCCCGGTTTTATATCTTTCGAAAATTTCCGAAAATTTTCGTTCCCGGCTTTATATCTTTCGATCAGCCGCGAAGAACTTCATTCCCCTTCTAAATTTCATTTCCCTCCTCTCTGATATAAACCCTCTCCGCCTCTGCTATCTCCCAAAATTTCAAATTACTCGCTGTCTCTCTCCGCCTCCGCCTTGCTGTCTCTCTCCGTCTCCGTCTCCGCCTCCACCTTGCTGTCTCTCCCCCCGACAGTATTTTCATTACTGATAAGAACAATCAGAATACTTGTACCATGGATCGATAGTCTTTTTATTTTTTCAGGTTTTCTCTTGCTGTCTCTCCGCCTTGCTATCGCCTTGTTGTCTCTCCGCCTTGCTATATACTTGCTGTCTCTCCGCCTTGCTATCTCCTTGACTCCAGGTTTTTTCTCTTCTACCATGGATCGATAGTCTTTTTATTTTTCCAATTTTCTGTTCTATTTTTCCAAAATTGCATAACTGATGTCTTCTTTCTCCCAAATCAGAAACCATAACCGAACTTTTGCGTTTGAGCAACCAATTTTCTCAATATCACACGATAGATGCACAATTTTCTTTTCGAACTCACAATTTTTGCAATTTTTCTTTTTTGACTCTTTTGTTTGTGAAATTGATCATTGAATTGAGCACCTTTGACTTGTTCTGTTGCTTGAGAATTGAAATGTGTGCCTCACTTGACTCTATAATGTCTTGGAACTTATTGATCCGATTGACTCATTATTCTTTTTTGAATTGCTTCCTGGCTTGGATCAGGAACTATATTTGTGTTCCTATTACTCATAATTGATCTCGAATCTATTTGTTATATTGTAAGATGTGTAATTTGGTATAAATTGCTGTAAGTTAAGGCAAGACTTACTGCCTTAGTTTAGTTTGTGCATCAGTAATTGCTAAAAGTTAATTATTTCCTATCTTGGCTGCATGTGCAAGAGTAATTTACTGGTAATCAAGTTATTCGACCAATTTGATCTCATTTTGTATGTGCACCAGTACCACCTGTACCAGTATTGATATAGTGAAATATTTACTCTCTGGTTGACGATATTTTGTACCTGACGATAGAAGATGCACGACCAGAGATTGTTCAAGCTCAGATTGTATTTGGATAATTGTTTATGACTCAGTACAATTGTTAGTAATTGTTCATTACTTGGTATTACTTGATCTTGTATCTAAATTCACAATAGAATTGTACCATGCTGACTATTAAATTCTTAAAAATATTTTTTCATTTTTGGTTTTTGAATCAAGGGTATGCTGAGGCTAAAAGGTTTAACTGGGGTACAACTGAATTTAGATGATAGCAATCGAGATAGTAAATAATCGATGTAATTGGAGTTACTGGATGCTTAATTGGGAAGTTAAAGTGAGGCTTATTTCCTAATCGGTGCTATAATTGGCCTTGGTTGCATATGTGAGGCTTACCTTGTTGTGAAATTCATAATTTATCTATTTCAATTGTAGATACATTAAGTTGGTGAGAAAATACAACTTGGAGATCTTGAAGGATTGATGGACCTTGCGTGGTAGATGAGATACATCTTTGCAATTTTGATGGACTTCTGGTAATTTCGTTCTTCTAATAGTCTGAAATTTCAATCTTTACAGAAGTACCAATATTTATCATTTTTATCAGGATGATTAATAAATCCTGGTAATATCATTGAACTCTTAGAGTATAATTTTTCTTGGATAGGTGTGTTCATTTCACTTCCTGTGTACAAAAGTCTTTGACTATCAATTAAGAGCTTAGAGGGTTTGCTTACGAAAGTCTATGTACAAACCCCACCCCCAACATCATATTGTTACCTCAATGTTTCCAAGACCTCTCATGTTATTTTTTGTTTGTTGTATTGATGTAATTTTATATCTATGTTATGTAGGGTGAAACTCAAATATATCCTGATATGGCCACGTATCACTCCATTGCAGTCACTCTTGGACAAGCTGGAATGGTTCATGAACTAAATAAAATAATTGAAAATATGAGACAGAAGCCCTCGAGAAATATTAAAAGTATGAGAAGAAAAAACTGGGACCCTACTCTGGAGCCAGATGCTGTAATTATTTATATTGTGTTGTCTTTTGTAATTAAAAGTATGAGTTATGTTGTTTATATTGTGTTGTATTTTGTTTGTGTTGCTCAAATTATTTGCATGATATTCTATTTAATGTCAATGAATGCTGAATAATAATATATTGCTAGCAAAAATATGGAGGCTAGCCCCGATACAAACAGAACCATGCTAAAATTTTATGCCAACACCGATTGTTGTTAGGATCGACACCGACTGTTTTTAGAACTAACTATTGACTGTTTTTTAGAACTACACCGACTGTTTTCTTTAAAAAACAGTCGGTGTTGGTACCTACACTGACTGTTATTTACCCGTCAGTAAAGATATACCTATACCGGCGGCGTCATCACTGACGCCTAAATAACAGTCGGTATAGGGATTTTTTAACAGTCGGTGAAGACATTTTTTGTACTAGTGACTACAGAATGCCTTCAAGAATTATGAAAGGGGATTTCCATTTGGTTCATTTAATTTGATATGTCGTTAAATTCATTGTAAATTTTACTACGTATGAATTAAAGGTTCATAACATTGAGACAGTACAACTGATCCAGCTATTAACTACTTTCTTGAGAAAAAGTTGCAATGAGCTTAATGTCTAAGCTCATTAACAAAAGATCAGATTAATTAGCAACAAAAAGAATTTCTAAATGCTTCGATGACGGAGTATTGATTGTTAACATTTTATTAAGAATTGGACTCCATATTATCAGAGAAAATTAGGGATTTGATATCAATTTAAAAAAAACAGCTCAGATAAATAGTGCATGTTAAGAAAGCATATAAATGAAAGCTGTTCAGCACCAGATGAGGGTCAAAGATGCCTAAGATATTTATAAATTTTTTTTCTTCTCAATTAATTATTTGATTGACTTTTTATAAAATTTGGTTATTCCTCGAAGTAAAATTTGGATTGGCCTCAAACGACAAATTCAGACCGTTGAAATCCACCTACCTTACAAGTGATGTGTCTACATGCGAAAGTTTTAAATTTTCGAACTAATTTCGTATAGAGTCAATGGTCAAAAAACATTCAAAAATTAAATGTATTAAAATTAATTTATAAATCTTATAATTTTAACCACTTGACTTTATACTAAATAAATTTGAAAGATGAAATTTTTTGCATGTAATTACATCTGAAGTCAATTCAAATTTGAAAGATGAATTTTAACGGTTTGAATTCGTCATCCGAAGTCAATTCAATAAAGTTTAGAGTTGAGTTCACAAAGATGCTTAATGAACTGAAAAATACACTAAATCTACTCAAATAATGGTTCAAATTTCTATATATGTCAAAGATCACATGGCTACGTTATAGTTGCTTGAGTTAGAGTGGTTGCTCTGTTGGGCAAGAGCGATTGAAGTAATCAATCCTAATATAAAATAATTGGGTACATGTGGCCTTCGTATCATCTGAGATTCAATTCCAAATAAATATATAGATGTTTCAGAAATTAATAAATAGTATGAGTTTGCACAAGAAGACTTAATTTCTCATGTATCCTTAAAACCTCCTCTAATTTTTTTTTTCTTCTCATTTTTGTTATAACAAATATGTTTGCCAACTTTTAAAAACTTTTTTTATGCCCATGTAATTCTCCAGTATTAATTAAGGTCGAAACATCGAAGTTTGTAATACCCGCTAATTTTACCCCTTCCTCTCCTCCCGCATTTGTATTTTCTATAATATTCTATCTCTTTAACCCCCTTTAGATCTCTGTCCATCTTGACCAAAATTAAAATAGGAACAGAAGTTTTTTTGGCTTTGCTTAATTTCTCCATATCTACTTTATTAGTATATAAATTGCAACTTGTATTTTTATAGTATAGAAAAACTTATCGTGTTAATTTCTCGAACTACAAGTAGCAATTTAGTTGACTTGGTGCGTGGATAGTTTCATTGTTATCAGTTTGTTTACATGTGCATGTGCTTTCCATTACGTTGCTTAAGTAGGTGCAAATTTGACAACAGTTTTTTTAATGGTGGAATTTATTGAGATGGAGACCGATATTGGATAACGTTTATTCAAATTATATTAAATTTTCACAAATTTTATAAAATTACTGAAATGTTATATATATGACTTGAGGAGGGTTCAAATGCCTTCATTTTTTATATCTCCATCATGCCTCCATTTTTAAAAACTTTAATAACTCAATTTAAAACTTAAAAGTAAAAATAAAACCGTTGGATATGGTCTACATCATTTTATCTATACACGTGTAAAAAATTATGATATTTCAATTTTGTTTTGGTTGTCATCAAGAGCTTGTAAAAAACATACTAATGTGGATAATTTCTAGACGTTGATTTTTCAACTTATTGATTCACATAAAACAAAATCGAAATGTGATAATTTTTTATGAGCACATAGATAAAATGATGTAGATCATATCCAACGGTTTTATTTTGACTTTTAAGTTTTAAATTTTGAGTTATTAAAGTTTTAAAATATGGAGGCATGGTGGAGGCATGAAAAATGGAGGCATTTGAACCATCCTCATATGACTTATGGTATATAGATGTATGCATTCCATTAAAAGACAGACTCCAAACAGATTTCTTGCACCATAGGTGACTTATGGTATATATATCGATGTATGCATTCCATTAAAAGACAGACTCCTCATTCAACTTCTAAGAGCTGTTGTCCTTTGGACAATTTGGATAGAAAGAAACTCTTTATGTTTTAAAAAAGAGTAGGGTTACAATGCCCCATTGGTTTTTTGCCCCATCTTGCTACAACATTATTATCTCTATATTCAAAGTTTAAATAATCGATCCGAACCGTTTAACATGATCTTCATACTAAGATGTGCTTGGATAACAAATTTAGAAATTTTAGAATTTTTATGCTAATTGTTTAGAGAGGTACAAAATCACTATTTTTGAATGGTCCAGAATTTTCTAAAAACAGTGATTTTGTACCTATCTTAAAAAATAGCAAAAAAATTTCAAAAAATCTAAGATTTTGTATCCAAGGACATTTTAATATGAAGATCATATTGAGCGGTTCAGATCAACTGCTTAAATTTTGAAAATAGAGATAACGATGTTGGGGCTTGATGGGGCAAAAAACCAATGGAGCATTTTAACCCTACTCTTTAAAAAATACTACTGCTAAATTAATTAATCTATTAGAGTTATTGGCTCAAAAATTATCTCATTAGCCTCTTTTTGTGCAAATTTAATGGGATAACTCTTATGCTGATGCACGATGAAGAATGAAAGACATGAGGAGTTTTAACCCGCCACTTCTGAAAATTCGGTTGTTAATTTTAAATTACCTTTATAGTTTGTTTTAAAAAATAATAAAGTCCTATGAAACTTTCTCCCAAATTATTTCTTGCCTACTAAACTCTCTTGCTTTGTTGGTTGGTTTTGTTCCTTGAAATTCGATGAAACAAAAATATTATATGAGAAATAAGGGCGGGCAACAGACTATTTCTCTATGATGTAGGTAATTAATTAAATCATTAAATCAGTAATCTTGAGGACGGCATTACATAACAAATCACTTTCCAAATAAACGGATAAAGAGCATTATTAAAAGAAACAAAGAACAAGTTATGCTTAGCACGTAATATATAAGTTGTTGTTTACAGCTGTTTCTCTATGGTGGTTAGCACGTAATGTATAATTACTTGTTGTTTACAGCTGGATTTAATTTGTATTGGTGCCAGCTTCTTATCGACTGCGTGCCACGTTTATATGCTAAAGGATATATGACATATGACAACAAATTAAAAAATATTATGAACCTATACATGTTCTCCATGATTTATGAACCTATACATGTTCTTCATGTCCAGGACTGCATGCCACGTTCAAATGATCAAGGATTTATGACATATGACAATAAATGAAAAAATATATATGAACCTATACATGTTCACAATGATTAGTCTGTATTCTATAATTAGTGCCTATAAAAATTATGAAATTAAGGTCATTTAATTTGTAGCTAAATTCAGTGTAAATTTTAATACTTATAACATTGAGGTACGTAGTACAACTGATCCTTCCTATTAACTACTTCAAAATATATTATGTTTATTTCTTTGAGAAAAAGTTACAATGAGCTTAATCTCAATAGTGAAAGATTAAATTAATTATCCACAAAAAGAATTGCAAATGGTTTGCTGACGAAGTATTGATTGGGAACATTTCATTCTATGATATCAGGTCAAATATTGTTTTGATCTGAATTATTTGATCGACTTTAAATGCAATTTGTCTCTTCCTCGAAGTAACGGGTGAAGTTTCTTTTTCAATGAACTCATTAACTATATTTTATATTAGCATGATCGAGTAAGAGTGCTTTGAATGCTTTGAATATATTTTAAATTATATTTTAAATTAATTAGTCTAGAAATATGTTTCTCAACTTTTTCAAACTATTCTTATTTGCCAATGTAACTCTCCAGTATTAATGTTGAAACACCGAAGTTCGTACATAATACCCATTTTACCCCTTCCTCTCCTCCCCGACCCGTTTGTATTACGGAGCACAATGGAACCTTGCATCTCGGAGGTCCATATCACCATTCTCCACTGGAAGTTTTGGTCCAGACATCACGTAGCTTAACCAGGCACAAAACAACACTTTTATTTACGATGGAATTTAGTGAGACGGACTTGTCTTTCATAATATTTAATCAAATTTCATTATAAAAAATTATTGTTTTTCTTAAACATTAATTGTATATTACACAACTACATAATGTACATTCAACACCGATTTTGATTTACATCAGTGGAGTTTACAATCCAGCAAAAATAAAATAAAATTAATCCTTTTATTACCAAAAGAAAACCAGTGCCAGATGCTTAGAAAAACCGGGGCTGTATCTAGGGGTGCAAACAGATAGGAAATTATACATCCTTATCTGGATATTTATATGAATTTTTGTAGTTCGCAATATTCAGATATGTATACGGATTTGATTTATGCAGATATGGATACATATACGCTTTCACTTTCATAAGTGGATCCAGATACAGATAATTATCCGTAATCGTATGTTTTCAATTATTTGTATGTCCGTCAGTGAAGACTCGGATATGTGGTACTCTTAGTCTTAGATGCTTGGGCAAAACTTATGTTTACTGAAATAGGTACCATCTTCTCTGTTGCATAAATTTAAAAAAAAATTATCAGCGTGCTGCATAAATTTTCAAAAGGAGGTACAGAATCAATGTAGTCTGCATAAAAAATAATCAGCGTGCAGCATGCAGTCTGCGCGGCACAGAATAGGGAAGCCATGCTGGAGGTAGATCTGAGATGCATCCATTTTAGTTCACAATTCACGGACAGCGCATTGCCAGCTGCTTATTTGTATATTTAATTCACTAGTCAAATCAATGGCAGATCTCTAGGTCTAGTTTATTTGTTTAATTTACTTGATTCGGTCGAAATTTATATTGCAATGAAATTTTTTGTAACACTAAGAACTAATATCCCATGGTAAAATTATTTTAATTCAATGAAATTGTACTCAAGAACCATTGACCTGTTACATCTAGGTCTCATCTATCATAGACGCATCTTATTTTTAAAATTTAGTAATAAGCTTAATTAAGGTTAACATGGATTAACTTGAAGCCAATTAATTAAATTAAATTAAATTAAGCTTATTTTAATTCAATTAAATTTAGATCTTGTCTTTCAAAGAAGCCAATAGATAAATATATACGCTGCTAATTAAATTTAAGCTTTTTGCCAATTAAAACAAAATAGTTATCTCCGCTAATTAAGCAGATCTCAATTGTATGAGTCATTATTTATGTTATGAATAAGTAAAAGTTGTTTTCCATTTAATTGAGATTAAATTATGCATAAATTTTGTCTTTAACTTTTATTTTAATTATGTCGTCGGATATTGAAACGAGATATATATTGTTAGTTATTTTGATGCATAATTGTTCGAAATAAGTGACAACTCATATTATATGCACATATGAAAAAAAAAAATGTTAAATCGAGTGTTTGAAGATTTGGATGACAAAATTTTAAGAGTGAGCTGGCTACGGTACTATGCATAGCACGGATTGGGTCCGTGCTACGGCTCAATATTTGAGTTTTCAAAATTCTAACGGTCGATCCAAACCGTTCAACATGATTATAAAATGAATATGTACTTGCAAACCAAATTTCACATTTTTTGGAATTTTTTTACTATTTTTTTAGATAGATAGAAAATCACTGTTTTTGGATGGTCCAGAATTTTCAGATCAAGTGATTTTCTACCTATCTAAAAAAAAAAGTAAAAAAATTCGAAAAAATGTAAAATTTGGTTTGCAAGTACATATTCATTTTATAATCATGTTGAACGGTTTGGATCGACCGTTAGGGTTTTGAAAACTGAAATATTGAGCCGTAGCATGGAACCAACCGTGCTATGCATAGTACCGTAGCCTCACTCAAATTTTAATTAGTTAATTAAATTAATTTTATTTGTAGAAGCTATGACCCATTAGCACCGCCCATAGAAAATGAAAAATCTGCCAATTATCTCTCAAATTTAAATCTGCATGAAGCCAAGCTCTCTGTAGCCTATATATAACCACTCATGTTGCTGCTCTATCAATCATTCCTGCCAAAAAAGTTTAATTCACTCTCAACACACCCCCCCACCCCCCCCTACATATTGAAAGAAAAAGAAAGACACTACACACTTCCCCCAATCAGAAATACATGGCAGCAGCTGTGACCTCTGTGCTGGAAAAGCTTGCTGCTCTCTTGCGTGAGAAACTTCAGGAAGTGCAGGCTGTGCGTGGGCAGATCGAACAGGTGAAAAACAAGCTTCTCTTGATCCAAGCGCTGCTAAAAGATGTTGATTCCATGTGTAACAGAAATAATGTTGTAACAGAGTGGCTGAACCAGGTCAGAGAAATTGCCAACAGAATAGCTACTGTAATTGATACCTTCCGGGAAAAGATTGAAGAAAACCGTGCAGAATTTTCCAACTTGTACAGAATTATTACCAAGGCAGCCAAAAGAAAATATGAAACGTACAAGCTCGGCCTGCATGACGAGCTCGAAGATATCATAGAGCAACTCGATCGGCTTTACCGGCGCCGAACTGACATGAGAATTAAGGATCTTGGTGATCCAGAACCATCTGATGATGTTGAAGATCCAGAAGTCGTTGTCCTTAAGGATGACCAGGGAAAGATTATTGAGCAGCTGCTTGATAGCAGTATTTCAAGGCGCACGGTGCTCTCGATTGTGGGTACTGGCGGCCTCGGGAAGACCACCTTGGCCCAAAAAGTATACAAAAGGTGCATGTCCTTTCTTTTAAACGTTTTTTTTTATATATATAAAGCGGCTAAATTTTTATGGAACAGTTAATATATAACAAGAAAATTGCTAAATTCCAAACCAACTAGTTGTGAAGAACTCAACTGTCCAAATTTAGATTGTTGTCCTTTCTCAAGAAGTGATGATATTCAATTCTTCGATCTAATCAGGCAAGGAAAAGAAAGATATTGTTATGAATTATTAGTAATCAATTACTTTGCATGTAATTCTTACCTAGAGCAAACCTGCACGTTTTGGTTAATAGAATTTACAAGATAGTAATAATGGTTCAAACTTGAAAGAGTCTTCTATTAACAATATATTTGTTACAAAATCTGGTCCTGGAAAAGATTTCCAATAAAATTCTCTCGTTCTGTTCCTTATTTTTCCTTGATGTAACAAATTTTTTTTTGTAAAAACAGTGATAAATTGGAGGGACAATTCGATTGTCGCTCATGGCAGTCCATTTCTCAAACATACAATTTAAATGATCTCATGAGAGCAATTCTATACTCAGTTGAACCTCACATACAAGATCCACCCGAAGCAGATAGGGATTTACCGGTGAAGCTAAAGAGCTCCTTGATAGGCAAGAGATATTTAATTATTTTAGATGATGTGTGGGACATTAATCTTTGGGGGCAGTTGAAAATGGCATTACCCGAAATGTACAATGCGAGCCGCGTGATCATTACCACCAGATCGCTTGATGTTGCCAAAGCAGCAGATTGCAACACAAAAACGTACAAGCTCCGTTACCTAAGTGACGCAGAGGGTCTAACTCTCCTGTTCAGAAACGCTTTTGATCAACGACATGTTCAACCTGAGAGTTACCCTCATCTCTTGGATGTGGCCAAAAGATTAACGAAAAAATGTGGTGGGCTACCCTTGGCGTTAGTTGTGCTGGGTGGTATCCTCACAAGGAGGGACCGCAACTACACTGCTTGGAACATGTTGGACGAGACCATGGATTGGAGTAATGAAGATGGGGAGAAGTGCATGAAGATCATAGCCAGGAGTTATGAAGAGTTGCCCAACCATCTCAAACCATGTTTTCTTTATTTTGCTGCATTTCCTGAAGATTATAAGATTTCAGGAGAGCATGTTAGAAGAATGTGGATGGCTGAAGGATTCATACCGAATGATGGAGCCGGAACAATAGAGGACAGAGCTGAGATATTCCTCCAAGAGCTCGTTCAAAGGTACATCGATCTCTTCTCAGTTTTATTTTTTATGGTACTTGTCACATATATAAGAAATCTTGTTGTGTTTTGGCCCAGCTCAGCCCAATCAATACCCCCCTTAATTCCCCCATGCATTCTCCCCAGTTTAAAAGAAAAAAGCAATTTCCAATGATAGTACCAAATAAATTTTATTTTACATAAGAATATTCGCACGAAAGTTATTATCATTTAATGCATAAAGGTCAAGGATTGTACCTCATAGAAATAATTTGTTAGAAATTCTCTAATCTCCAAATAGAAGTCTAAAAGTCATGTTCAAGTAATTATGCAAACAGAAGCTTCTTTTAGATGTTTATCTTAATTTGTTGCATCCATGTGCCACTTTGCGAGATAGTAAGTGTGCTGAGTATGTAGAATGTTCCAGTTTTCGCTTAAAGGAATTGAAATTAAGTTTAACTTTAGAGAAAGACAACAAATTAAGTTTAACTTTAGAGAAAGACAACAAATTGTTGAAAATATATATATTTAGCAGCGGTTTTTAGCGACTTATGTATATCATCGTTAATTGTTGAAGAAATGGTGGAATCTCAATTACCAACTTTTAGGCAACAAATTATTTGTTAAAAAAAAGATTTAAAAATAGATATTTTGTTGTTTGTCAATGTTTCACAAAACTAGAAATAACGTTGCAAGATTGCCATGAACATAGTTATAAGTTTGATATCGACATATGTAGATCTATGGAGCATGCGTAAGGTGTATGCAGGAGCAGGAGTCAAGTACATGGGTGGCACTTAAACTTTGCCTTGTCTAAACTAATATATTATATTAAAATTAATTTTTTACTAAGATTTTTTTGAAAAATTACAATAATATATTCATATAGAGTTTAATTGTAACGAGGAAGAGATTTGCATACATACTAACCTAAATTAATTGGCTTACAAAACTAATAATAAAATAAATAAGGATGACACCTACATGAGGTGAATAAAAAGGTAAGTTATTATTTTTTTTCCTCCTAATATTTAATTGATCTTGTCTTCTTCAGTTTCACCATAATTTGAAGAGTAAAAATAAACTTAAAAAATTACAATAAGTTCCAAGAAAACCCTTACTCATCTATTAAATTTTCAATAATAAAAAAAACTATTAATGATTTTTTTCTCTCTCTTATCTTACTCATGCATCCTCTGCCTTTCATCCAAAGATGACATAATAGTAGATCTAGAAATCCATAAGTGACAAAAACAGTTGAAAGAGTGAAGCACTAAGATAGTCCGAAATTCATTTATTTTTAAAAAATAAAAACAAGTGCGTAAGTACTGGCTAATTAGCTTTGGTGATATATGTCTACAGATTGTTATTTTCAAAATGTCAATATACATAAATAATACTTCTATCCAGATTTCAAACTTGTAACTTCCCATACATCATTGTTTTTTGCTAATAGACTATAAGCTGGTTTTGCTATACTACAACAATATATTTATAATTTCGGGCAACGCTAAGGTATGAGAAAATTTTGATTTTCATGTGCTTTGCTTCAAAAAAGAAGCTAATAAAGCAAAATATGGAGCTTTTGTCAAATTTGCTCAATATCGCTTAAATAGTTTTAAAACTTAAATTGGTAACGAGACGCCTCATATCACAAACTGTGAGTAATGAGTTGTGAATTACACTAGAAGTCATATTTTTGTAGATATTCTTTTGAATCACAAAACATAATAGTAAGGAAATAAAACATAATGGGAAAACCATACCATAAAAAGCAAAAGTCATTACTCCTAGAAATTTTATTTTAACAATAGAATCTCAAACAGAGTTTTTAATGGACACTTTATTGCTATTCTAATAATTAACTGACAACTTTAAAATTTTAAAAATCATTTAAATTAAGCATATAGTAGTAACGTTATTCTCAATGGTCATATTAAGGTCTTCATTTTCATTCACTGCTTCATTGACTTGACTGGCTATAAATTCCATCATCAAAGAAAAATGTTATTTTTCCCAAAAAATGTATATAAATAAGAGGAGGGTTCCAATGCCTCATGCCTTTCATACCTCAAACATACCTCATGTTCTATATCTTCATTTTCATTGTCTAAATTGTTGTTCCGAACCGTTCACCATGATATCCATACTAAAATATGGTTGGGGATGAAATTTTATAATTTTTGGAAATTTTTTGCTATTTTTTAAGATGGGTAGAAAATCACTGTTTTTTAAACGGTCCAAAAACAGTGATTTTTGTACCCATCTTAAAAAATAGTAAAAAATTTCCAAAAAATATAAAATTTCATCCCCAAGCATATTTTAGTATGAATATCATGTTGAACGGTCGGATCAAAAATTTGAACTTTGAAAACAAAGATATAGAACATGAGGTACACATTAGGTACGAAAAAATGAGGCACCGGAACCCTCCTCTATAAATATATTTATATAGCAGAGAAAATTTCAGTTCAAAAATTGAGTTATCTACTAATTTCTAAGAACAAAAAATATTGTAGAAAAATAATAATTTAATTTATTACAGCCAATATACTTTAAAAAAAGACGATTAAAATATTTTAGCTGTAACCAAAGCTAATATTGTAATTCCTTATTATTGCAAATTATTCTTTTGTCGATGTAACTCTCTATCCTCTGAAACATAGAAAAAAAAAACTTGTTTTTGTTTTGATTGGATCAGATTGTCAAACATAAAAATTCAATTATACTTATCTACTACTTTCTAACAACATAAAATATTGTACAAAAATAATAACTTAATTTATTCCAGTCAATATAATTTAAAAAAAAGACGATTAAAATATTTTATTTGTAACCAAGCTAATTATATTGTAGTTTCTTATTATTATAAATTATGCTTTTGTCGATTAATTCTCTATCCTATAAAATATAGTGAAAAAAATTATTTTTGCATTGATTGGATCAGATTGTTTTTTTTTATTAAAGGGCTCCGTTACACTTCAATATCATTTAGATATTATTCTCGAGAATTGAATCTGCGCCTCTTGAAAGAGAGAGGCGGGCTCGTGCCACTGCACTAAGCCCTTTTAGGAGTGCAAACGGATTGGATATTATCCATCCCGATCTGCATCCGTATCCAAAATTTTGCGGATTCGGATAGTCGGATATGGATAATTTGCGGATACGGATATAAGTTATGCGGATACAGATACGGATACGGTTTCAATTTTTAAAATGGATACGGATACGGATACGGATATCCGGATGATCTGTGGCTGAACTCGGTGCGGAAATTTGTTTAGCGCTACCGACAAATTTTATTTTATTCTAATCTTTTGCGAGTCGGACCCTTTTGACTTCTTTGGCTTCATTTCTCCCATATTCACTAAATTAATGATTCCTGGGCAAAAATATCAAAACCTTTGTAGATATTATTCCAAATATTATTTTAAATATATAGTAAAATGCTGTTGCACTTTATATTTTTGTAAAGAAGGTTGTTACATGAGAATCAGAAGATGAATGTTGTTATACATCAAATCAACGACTCAAAACAAAAAAAATATATAAAAATAACGACAAATGTGATTATGAAACACGAAGACATGTGAATAATCAAGATCAGAAAACAAATACTTTTGTAATGATGTAACGAGTTTGTCATGAGAAAAATTATTTTATTTACTATAATGATCAGATATTCGAATCACATCCTTATTTAATGTTATTTTTATTTTTTAATGAAAAAATAATAGGTTGAATAAATAATTAATTTTATGTATCCGAATTATATCCGTATTCGTATTTGTACCCGTTTAATATCCGATCCGTATCCATATTCATTTAATATCATATCCGTATCCGTATCCATTTAATATTCGATTCATATCCATATCCAAAAAATAAATACGGATACAGATATGGTTTTACCACTATCCAATCTGTATCTGATCCGTTTGCTTTGATTGGGTCAGATTATTTTTTTTATTAAAGGGCTCCATTACACTCTAGTACCTTTTAGATATTATTCTCGAGATCTGAATTTGCGCTCTCTTGAAAGAGAGAGGCGGGCTCGTGCCACTGCACTAAGCCCTTTATTCATTTATTTTTTTCAGATTGTCAAATATAAAAATTTAATTATACTTGCCTACAAAACTTCATTAAAATAAAACTCCCGTACACAATTAATTAAATAGAGAGAAACCATTTGAATAATAAAACTGATTAAAAAATTTTAATTTATCTTTATTGAGTTCGAACTTGATAACTTGTAATAACCTAGCTATGTCAAAGAGAGAGAATAAGCATGAAGTTCCAAGCATTTTTCTGTGTTGAGCCGTAAAGGCCAACCAGAGTTTTACCTTTACTTCAAGATTAAGTTTACTGCAATAAGACTACATAATTAATGAGGTATCAATTAAAGAAGGTCAAAACAATTATTTTTAAATTTTTCTCTCACCTCACGTTTTCTTGACTCAAAATAGTTAGGGGTGTCAATGGCACCCTTTTATTCATTTACCCGATCTGTACCGTATTCGATAAGATGGGTATGTGTAAGATTTTTTTTTTGCATAAACTTATCAGGTACAGATACAAGTATAGGTACGGGTACAGATTTTTTTTTTTATCTAAACGGGTAAGACCTATTCCTAGGGGTGTAAACAGAGCCGGATCATCCGGCGGATATCCGCTCCGAATCTACATATAATACGAATTCGGATAATTCCGGATCCTTATCCGGATATTTTTTGCATATGGAGACATAGACCCGGATACGGATATGGATATTTCTTTGAGGGTATAAACGAAGCGGATATCCGCATATATCCGGATCCAAAATTTGATACTGTCGTTCGCAGTTCAAGATCCGACTTTGTTGATCATTAATGCTCCGGATGGAAGGTGCTTTATAAACTATCTTATCTTCACTTCAGTTTTGGTTGTGGGATAATACATATTCTTCTATTTTTCGCTGACCGACTTCCTCTTTTTCGGATGGAAGGACGCATGCACGTGAATTTTATTTATAAACCACAATTAAAAAAAGATATTAGGAAACCAACATAATTAATTTTTTTACAAAAAACTTAAGAATCGAAATGTCATTTCGGTCCGCTATTTTTTATTCCCGGACCAAAATGGCATTTTGGTCCCTACTAGTTTCACAGCTTTTTAGATCAGCCGCCACAAAAAATCCATATAGGGGACCAGACCTAAATGTCATTTCGGTCCCGGTCAATTTTGTTTTTCCAAATCCGACAGTCTTAACGTAGTAAAAAAAAAGTCCGGACCGAAATAGCATCTCGGTCCGTGAGTGTTACACCAACGACTACACACGCTTCAGCTGAAAAGTTGCGAAACTAGTAGGGACCGAAATGCCATTTCGGTCTGTGGAAAAAAAATAGCAGACCGAAATAGCATTTCAGTTCTTATGGTTTTTGTAAAAAAAAATGTAATCATGTTAGTTTCCTAAATGTTTTTTTTAATTATAGTTTATAAAAAATATCCATGAGCATGCGTCCTTCCATCCGAAAAAGAGGAAGTCCGTCAGCGAAAAATAGAAGGTGGATTATCTGTGTCCATCCAAAAAAGAGGAAGTCCTTCCAATCTCATCACATTCACATCAAATTTATTAATAACTCTTTTAATGCATACCACCTTGTTTGGATGGAGAGTAGAGGAAGGGAAAGAATGGAAAGAAAAGAAAACTTTCCATCGAATCGTGTTTGGTTGACAAAATTATGTCGGAGGTGAAAGGTTTAACCTTGTATCATTATAATCAATAGAATCGGTTTTCCTCCCAATTTGAAGTGTAACGGATGAAAAGAAATTTTGTTGTAAATATTTTTAGAACAAAAAACACAAATGCCGAACTCTATATCTTACCTATATAATTCTCATACAAGTTTTTTGTCACAAACCTACAACAACCACCGAATTTCTCGTTAACCTTCTAAATTTTAATCAACCAACCAAAAAATAAGACGGAAAGAAAATTAAATTTATTTTCCCTCATTAATCATCCAAACACAAAGAAGTTAAATATGTTAATTTTCATTTCTACTCCATTCCATTCCCTTTTATTCTTCACTTTCCCTTCCTTCCTCTACTCTCCATCCAAACAAGGTGTAAAGGTCAAGGATTGTAATTATCCTCATAGGAATAATTTGTTAGAAATTCTCTCATCTCCAAATATAACATATAGTTATGAAGGAGTCTGAAAGAGAAGTCATATTCAAATAATTATGCAAACAGAAGCTTCTTTATATGTATATATCTTTGTTGCACCCATGTGCCACTTCATGAGACGAGATAGTAAATGTGATCAGTTGAAAGGAATTAAAATTAAGTTTAACTTTAGAAAATGACAACAATATATTTTTTTTGAGGAGCGGGTTGGTCGTTAATTGTTGAAGAAATAGTGGAAACTCAATTCCAAACTTTTTTGTGTTGAGCCGTAAAAAAAAAAAGTTTACTGCAATGTGTGACTCTAAACAATTAATGAGGTATCAATTAAAAAATATTTCTCTCACCTCAACTTTGTTTGACTCAAATATTGCTGTAGATATCCGCACCACTTAGCACATCGTATGGTAGGTATACCAACAAAAATTAATTTAGCGGTTAAGAGAGCATTACTATGAGGTGTCAGGTAAAATTACATTGACTATAAGTCTATAACAAAGACGTACAATATGAAGCCTATTGACAAAAATTTCCGTACTACTATCTAAATAACAAATTAATTATTGCCAAATTCTTAATTAATTGCTTCACCGTCAAGCAATACTAACATCTTACTTTAAAAACAAATTTATATGCAACTTAATATATTAGCCGAGTAAGAATTTTTAAAAATCATAATTTCAGCATTTCGAGGTGCCAAAATATTTTATATTTCTATAACTGCTATATATATATAGCCAAGCGTTCATCATTTATATAAACTTTCTTTGGACGAAAGATATATTGAGCGTTCGTTATTTTTCATATTAATTTTGACTTAAGAAATACCAACTTATTCTTAAACAAATATTTCCATTCTTCTTTGATGTCAATTTGTATGAAAATTACTGTTGTAGGTGCTTAATTCAAGTTACTGAAAAATCTTGGAACGGCAACTGCAAATACTGTAGTATGCACGATCTTCTACGAGACCTAGCTATCCGCAAATACTGTATTCTCAAAAGAAGATGTTAACAACCTAGCTGCCGGCGAGCCACACCGTGCGGCACTGCAATTTTGCACCCCCACGGAGGATGGCATTTATTCAGAAAACACTCATTCTTACTCTGTTTTGGTTTTGGGAAATATTCAGATAATAATAGTGGCTTTGGACTACTAAATTATAGTGGCTTTACATTACTTAGAGTGTTAACCTTGCAGAGTGTTGATATGACCACGTTTACTCGGAGACAGTGGCCAGAGGGCTTGAAACACTTGAGGTACTTGGGGTTAAGAGACGCCGTATTCCACATGATATATTTAAGAAGTTTTCCTTCTATAATCTGGAAACCATTGATTTAAATGGATCGGCAGTAGATAATATTGATGGAGTAACACTAGATTTGTGCGATGTCGTAATCCCAACTCTAAGACATTTATATGGTAGCTTGAGTATCCTTTTACCATTAAAATGGGATAAGCATACAAATCTACAAACAATTAAAAATGTGAGGATAGAGCTGATAGAATCAGTTGTTGAATTAGGATTTTGTATCAACTTGCGTACGTTAGTGATTTACATTCCGTTTGCTCTTTATGGTGATCCAGATAGTGATCTAGATAATGATCTAGAAAATGATCTAGATAATGAATGGGCTATAAAAGAATGGCGGCAAAACCTCAAGAGTGTGCTGGAAAAGACAGAACAGTTGGTCCACCTCTCTATTAATATAGAAGGGTTGCTACCATTTGGTGGCACAAAAGACTTACCTTGTCATGGGAAGATACAAAAACTATTTCTCTATGGAGAATGGGAAAGAAATATATGTGTTCCAAGTGTTGAGATGTTCCCAACAAACCTCACCAAATTGGAGCTCCTAGATTCTAAACTCCAGGAAGATCCAATGCCCATATTGGAGAGACTGCAAAGCCTCAGGATACTTTATTATATCGTGACTCATATGTGGGAACATATTTGATCTGTTCAACCGGAGGGTTTCCTAACCTCGAAAAACTGTACCTTCAATTGCTGTTCAACCTACATCATTGGGACATAAAAGAGGGAGCTATGCCCATCCTTCGTCACCTCGAAATTGGTCATTGTTATAAGCTGCACGTACTTCCCGAGCTACAAAAGGTGCGGACTCTTCAAGAACTAACAGTTGAAAGGCCCTCACGTGAGCTCTGGGAAGGTATGCAAATGCAAGGAAAAGATGTACACAAAATTAAGCATATCCCATCTGTGCGTATAAGGTAAAATCTCATGCATCTTTAATTTCTTGTAAGATTTTTTTACAGATTTAATTCGATTGTCATCATAACCCATCTAGATTTGTTCATATTACTTTGCATGGCTGCAAGACTTTATTTTTTATTGTCATCACTTTTTTATTATTTTTGTTGTAATTTATTTAACCACTCTTAATTATTGTATATATGGATTATATTGAGCAGGGACTACGAACAATAAAAGAGACCACGAAAAAATGCAAGAAGAAGGTGAACGGTCAGATTTATAAGTTCCCTTTTTTTAGTTTGTTGTTTCCGGGTTCAACTTTTCATACTTGCCCAATGTCATGGTTGCTGGGTTTTAATTTTCTATTGTTATGTACTTTCAGATTTTATAATTGTAATTGTACTCATTGCAAAGGAGTTCATTTTTTTATGACTATTTATCTGATTATTACAAGTAAAATAAGATAAATATTGAATAATTAATTTGTATATTTTGTTAGCTTCTTTATAATTTCTTCCATTATTTCTTAATTTCAATCTCTATAAATCTAGTATATTTTTTAGAAATCATTTAAAATTATATGTATATCATTTTGAATTCTAGTAATATTTGTTGACAGGATTTTCAATATATTTGTATATTACGTACATTTCACTATTTTTCCAATTATGAAGTTATCAGAATTAATGCTTGCCTCTTGGGACAGAATTTGTATATTAAATTGGGAATTAATTACTTCCTACAAAATCGAAACTTAATTACAAAAATATATATAATTAGTGTAGTTCGCTATAAATTTTGTTGTTTTGATTATATTGCTAAATCACTATTTTAATGTTTGTGCTGAATTGAACTATTGAGAATTATAAGAAAATATTACCAATTTTTATTGTTTTACAACAATAATTTGAAATTACTGAAATTAATTTTTCAGCGAATAAATAATTTTTCGGGTTCTCATGGATATATTATAGTTTTTACAATAATTTTTAATTAGTTACAAATTGTTACCTTATCATTTAATAGTGTTTCTTTCATATGTAAGTTTTAATTTATTGATTATTTTTTTTTATGAAATGTTTTTTTTGTTATTTATGTTACCTGTTAAAAAACAAGTACGCACATAATTCTTCTAACAAAATATCATTCCTACAACGAAATACTGCTTACAAATATAAAAAAAGTTTGCTGACGTACGATACCGCACAAATACTCATTATTAATAAAATGTTTGTCACTATAATTAAAAAAAATGGCATAATCGGTAAATGTAATGCGAAATTTCACAACTTGTTATACTAGAGTCTAACTTGTTTTCATAATTTGGCATTTATCTATTATCTACATATTAAAAAAACTCTAGTGCACTTGATTTCTTGACGTCCGATCTGTTTTTGGTACAAATATTAAAGCCCCTGCATTTTATCTCGAGCGAATTGGTCAGGATTCTGATGTTAACTCAAAATTTAAGCAGTTAACTCAGTCCGTACTACGGATGTTGCCCACGATATTTCGGATCGTCCCATAAAATTGGAATATATAACATAATTTCTGATGGATAAAATATGGAGTACACTACTATGCATAGCGTACTTCAGTCCGTACTACGGATTCATATTTTTACTTTCATAGTCTAAATAGTCAATCCGAACCGATAATCATGGTCTCCATATGAAAATGTACTGAGTCCAAATTTTACATTTTTTCAATTCTTTTAACTATTTTTTTAGATAGGGAGAGAATCACTACTTTCAGATGGTCATGAATCTTTAGATTAAGTGATTTTGTACATATTTAAAAAAAATAGTAAAAAAAAAAATGTAAAATTTGACAACCAAACACATTTTCATTTAGATATCATGTTGAGTGATAAGGATCGAATGTTTGAACTTTTAAAATTAAGATATGCATCCATAATACAAACCAAAGTGCGCTATACATAACACCGTAGCCTCACTCTATAAATAATATCGTCAACTTAGTTGAACTCATATCTGAAAGTAATGTCGGAAATCAAATTTGGAAGTAATCTAATGAGCTGAGCCCTCAAATAGCACAAGCCCAAAA
>JAJGRW010000821.1:31411-58615 GCA_025461045.1 Carex parvula
TACTGACATTAAAAAAGGATTATAGCAATCAATACTTGTGAGACCATAGAGCCACTAGTGGAAAATCATCTATCAGGAACGGAATGTGAGCGATACTGATAGTATCACTAATCAAGATCGGTCAAGGAACCGATACAGATTCAACAATCAAGAACGGCCGTTTAGTATTAGCCGATACTAATATTGTTAATCAGGAACGGTCATGTTATTAGCCGATAGTCGATACTAATAGTGAGAATCCGGTTCGGTCAATTATTAAAGAGCCGATACTAATAGACAATCAGGAACGATTAATTGATAAAGAGCCGATCTTGATTGTGCATAATCAAGAACGGTCAATTCATAAAGAGCCATTCCTGATTGTGCATAATCAGGAACGGTTATTTTAAATAGCCCATACTGATTTGTTTTTTTATTTAAAAATAATAATTTTAATATTTGGCCAGCTACCATATATTTTTGCTGGCCTATATATGAAAGCATCAGGATATGTCACAAACTGGTCTCAAATTAAGATCCACAAAAAATAACACATCTTAAATTAATCCTAAATTAAACAAGTTCAATTTAAAATAACACATCCTAAATTATTACAAATTAAAATAACACATCCTGAATTGTATAACTTTTTTTCACTAATACTTCCTTCAAGAAAATTTACCCCACACTGATCGGATGTAGTCGATGTTTGTTTCGTGGTAACTTTTGGGGAACTCCTGCATTTTTTAAATGATAGAAGACCGTAATTACAATTTGAATTGCGTATTTTTGAAGCAACATTGAATATGCCTAACAATATAAAAAAATATGCATATCTTAAGTTCGGAAAAACATCGCAGAAGCAAGTTATTATGTCATTCACGAACAACATGACATAATATCCACATTCCCAACCGCCGAGTTGTTTTAGGCACTGTATTAAACAACAATTAGATTTAAGACAATATAATAAAAGCACATCAAGTATTCAGCCAAGCACAATATAATAAAAGCACATGAAGCACATCACAAAATACACACAACCAAGCAATATATAGCACATCCAGCCAATCATCAAGTCCAGCAATGACTCAAAATGCTCGAGCGACCTCGAGTCGATTGAGGCTTAAACTTAGCAATTTTTGCAACTAAGTCCCTATGACGAATTTAATAACATTCAACTTAGCAATTTTCAAATAAATTCTAGATTCACTAATAATTACGTTGCAACACACAACTTTCAAGTTAGCGTTTTTTCCAGGTCCTCCATAACATCTATCCGTTCGAAAGGGGCTGTTAATATATTATTGCAACACACAACTCATTAATTAATTGAACAATCAGATGAAATGTAATACATAAAATTCAAGTTTGAAAAACTTACTCTACAAGCACCTTGATGATCTGTTGAACTCTTGGATGTTTGACATCGGAATCAAACACGTACAAAGTGCTCTCTCTTGCCATCAGCACAACCAATACCCAATGATCTATGTATATTAGGAATCACATGAGTTATATTTTTTAATTTCTACGAAATGAAAGAAATTGAAATAAATTACATAAATAGAGAGAGAACTAATTGCTGATAATACGATATGAATATAATTTTCTTGTCTCGGTTTTCTTTCAATGATTTCCTTATGTATTTATCAGTAAATTCTCAGTCTTGATCAGCACCCTTCAAAAACCTCCCACATATTTTCTCGGGGTCCATAAAACCAACAAGCTCATTAGGAAATTATTCATTGTAGTATATGTGCGCAAACCTGCAAATAATGGCAGAAATGTCATTATTAGTAAATATGATTTAGAAGTACTAAATTTTTACATTATTACAAATCATCTGCATGAACGGATATGGGGTCCTCGCTATGGAAAAGGTCGACTGGCAAATCGATCAGAATTCGTTGCCATCTTTCTTCAAAAACTGATCACACATATTCTTGAAAACTGGACCCAGCTTGTCAAAATTGAGACCATCAAACTTCTTGTATTGATTTGGTGTAAACGAATCAGTGTGAACTAAGTTCCCACTTGTACAAACTTGTAACTCTTTGCATAGTTCCTGCAATTAGGAAATGAAAAATCAACTAGAATCCTACTAGTTAAGAAAGTGTAAGTATAAGAATTTGTAATATAAACATTTTTTACCTCATCTAAAGATATCAAATCCTTAGGCCATGCAGTGAAACTAGAAAGGGCTGAGCGACGAGTTTCCACCTCGCCATTTGGTATGGGTACAGGGATATCATCTCCACCCTCAACATAATCATGCACCATTACTCTCTCATGGTCGGGTGGTATAGGTCTACTGTGAATAACTGAGCCTTGTGATGATGGATGTATCGTCCCTACGGCCACTTGAATCTTTTGGCCATCTCGAACCAAATGGAGTTTGCATTTGCATTCTTCCTTTAATGAAAAATATATAAACTAAGTCATGTCGTGGTATTCTATTGGTTATTCACATGAAATGGAGTTTGGATTACCTCAATCAAATCGAGAAAATGTGGTGGTTGCACTGACGGTTAACTACTCTGAATAGCTAGTGGGGTACTTACGAGTGGGTTCCCCGTGTCCATATGTTGGCCCATCAACATTGCCATTTGTCTCATGAGAGCCTCTTGCTGCTCTAAAAAAGGTTTCATTCTCTCCTCTACTTCTCATCTACCTCTCTCTGTATTCTCTGTTCAATCTTCGCCTCAGACTTCGAAGAAGTGTGTCTCTTTCTTTTTCCGCACCTTTGATAAGTTTTTTTATACCCACAAGAGATCCAACACCTCTCACCCTCCCAGAATGTTCTCGATTTGGTAGAGAATTTCCAAGAATATCGTCATATCGGTCAACGATCATCATGCCTTGATCGAAAGCCTTTTGTTGTTCGTCCTGATATGATAAAGCCAATGACAATAGGTTATAACATATTAAATTCAAATTGAATTTAAACTTAAGACAATTTCAACCATGTACTATATATCCTCACAATTGTCTTGATCATTGCTTCTATTTCCGGGTTAGGATAGACGCTTGCCCCATCTGACACCTTCTCTCTTGCGAGTTTCCATGGGACATGCATACGTTGAACCGACATATCAACAAGCTGGTCTTGTGACAACTCACTAGTTGACCCTTGAGATGAAAATCACTTCTTGACCCCTCTTTGGAAGCAATCTCCGTCAAAGCTTCTTTAAGTCTCTTCTGGAATTTCTCGCCACTATAACCTCTGGATCCCAAGAAATGTGGGTACATGTTATTGAATTGATTCGCCTTCTCTATTTTACTTAGTTCCTATAATTTGAACAAGAAAACAATTTTCCTTAAGAAAACCAAAGGAATTCTTAATAAGCCAAAAGAAATAAGGTAGTTACCATTAAGAAATAAAAATACCTCAAATTCATCCGACTGGTGGTACTTGACAAATAGTTCCCAATCTTCTTGTCTAATCGCAGTATAATCTTTGAAGGGCATCTTATCCTCCTTCATGTAATCATTATACAGCCTACTTCTGAACTTTTTAAATGCTACAGCCATGCGCATAGTGACCTCCTTCTGCATAACATCAAGTTTGAAGTTAGTTAATATCAAATGAAAGCTTGTGAAATTAGTTTCATGTTATTTACCCTGATTTCGTGCCAATCTTTTTATTAATGTGATATGGTACGTCAGACCACCCTCAGTGGCGTATTGAAACTTAGGCTCTCACTAAAATCCCAAGTTGTGCCGGATAACTTGTTGTTTGTTCATTTATAATAGGCCTCCCAAGTTTATCAAATTGAACCTCCTTGTTGGATTAACCACACGAGTAAGTTTCGTAGGACCTCTTCCTGGTTTCTTGGCCGGCTCACTATCACCACACAACAAGAATAAGTGACTTTTTGTGAAGATAAAAAGTGACTTTTCGCGACGGAGTACCGTCATAACTGTGTTTTTCCTTTTCGCGACGGAGTACCCTCGCGATAAGTGCCTACTTTGTTGTTGTGACCACGGAACATGACTGGAACTGCAACGATTTCTCTGAAAGAATAATATTGAAAAAAAAATGTAAAAATGTATACCCGTGTACCAATCAATGCCACCAGGTTTAAGGGTCCAGGTTTGTGATTCCATATGTCTGCGCTTGTCAAATAATTGCACTCGAGAATGTTTCTTTTGAGTCTCTGATCACTCAAAAGAGAGCAATGTTTCTTTTAATATTTATAAACTCGGAAATGCTATCGGTTCGGACTGCAAGCGCACAATCCTTATCGAGTAGTATATACGAGGTCGATCCACAGGAAATATTGGTTCAGTGCTTCGAGCGATCGAATCACAACCTTTCGAAAGGCTAGACGAAATCTGAAATTTGAGAGATGTTTGTTGATCAATGTAAATTAGGAAACAATTAAAAGTAATTAAAATAAAGATAGAGATGAGAATTCCTAGGGTTTCGGCACACCATTGCCACTCAATCCGCCTTGACAATATATTCCTGTTGCGTCTGATTTCCTGTTGTTGTTTTATGAAAGATAACCACATAGGTCACTGCGATTTATGTTACGCCAAATGACAGATCTTTCATCGAGACTCTACACAGGACAATGCGATTTACCTTACGCAAATGTCTGGTCTCTAAAAACCCCAAATTACTACACAGATCAATGCGATTTTCCTTACGCAAATGATGGAATTTGGTACGCGTTTTGTTGGTCTGGTTTATGGTTTCCCCGCTAAGGTTTTCTTCACATAAACCTAATAGATCTCAACGAGGCTAAATCATACAAATAGTTTCTCTTGCCATTAAAGCACTGTCACTACTCTAATGAACTCAAACTAGATCATTGAAATTAGGTGAAGAGATAATAAATCACAAAAGCATTTAGATACAACAACAAGAAACCATAATCAACAGAAATATATATATCAAAGCATCAAGAGTAACAAGGTTTACTGCCTAGCCCTAAGAAAAAGAACTTAGCCGCGGAACGGCATGGTTACAAGCACTCCTCTCTTCTCTCTTTAATCAAATCTAACCCTAATTACAAAGATGCCTATTCCTTCTGTCCAGGGGCCTTATATAGGAGTGTAGGGACGTGTAGAGGTTGAGTAGGGGCTAAGAAATCAATCTGGAAACAGCTGTCGGCAGTTATTTCTCAAGAGGCGCCTTCGGTTACGGACCGTATCAAGGTGATACGGTCCGTAATGAGACCTTGGCAGTTATGGTTGTAACTTCCTGCGCTATCTTCTGAGTCTGTGCTATGCCTGGTCCGTATTAACTAATACGGGCCGTAACCAAGACTTGGTCGACAAGCGTCGCTGATCCGATTGACCTGATTCTAGCTCCTTTTGATGTGAAATTGTCTCAAAACCTGTTTTCTGCAATAAAACATAAAGAAGGGTGACAGTAGCCTTTTTCTCTAAATAATTAAACATAAGTGTGAGAAAATATGCAAAACCTAAGCCAAAACCCTACGTAAATCATCATCATTTTGACTCTGATCACGCCTCCCAACTTGAATTGTTGTTTGTCCTCAAGCAACGACATCCCAGCTGGTCAAAGATCCGGTCTAGGTTAAACCATACAATCTCAAGGACTTGTTTAAAATTTAATTAGAACTTTGGTTTGGTACAATTGGCATGACAATAAAAATTTAGAACTCTAAAATATAAATGATCTCTCCCTTGAACAATTTATTCACCCCATGATTGACCTCATTATGCTAACCTTAGAAAAATTATTATCGAACAATCTAATCCACAAATATCCTTAAAATTGAGAGTATTAATTTCCCCTTCGATTATACATGGATCCCTTCCAATCAATAGGAATTCTAATGATATAAATTTTGATTTTCCTTCCTAATTGATTGGAGCAAAGTATGACAACTAAGTGTGTTGGTACTTGTGACTATTTTTGAAAAATTAAATATGTATAAAAACTTAGAATTTGGGAGGTTTTCTCGAGCCTATTGGTAACCAGTCTTGCGTAGGCACCCGTACTCTTTTTTATCCTCCATCTTTTATTCTATTTTTTTCTTTTTCTATATTTTTCTATTTTTTTTGGGTTTTTCTCATTTTCAATTTTTTTGTATTTTTGTATTTTTCTGAAAAATAAAATAAAATATTTTTGTGTCACAAGCACCATGATTACACACAATTTCAAGTATTCATTCATACAAGAAATTATTGCATAGGGGTCTATCTATAATAAATGGGTATTCTAAAACACTATCAAATTTAAAAGACTTTGCAAACATGAATTACTCAAAATAAAAATTCTAGGTTTTGCAATTTTTGATCAACTCTCATGGTTAGCAATTAATTGTTCACTTTGAAATCACAAATAATTAAAATTCTGAATTTTTGGTATCATGGCCAATTATCTAAACCTTAGCCTAATTAAAATTTTAAAACAATTCCTATTTGATTAACCTACTCCTAATGGAAAAATAAAAATGCAAGCTAGCTAAAAAGCTCAATTTAATCATTCTAGGATTTTCGGTAAAGCCTCCAACCCTAGTCAAAAATTGAGTAAAACTACTAGCATCTAAGAATGTAAAGTGCGAAAAATTTTAAAGATACATTGGTCAATTTACCTCCTACCCCCCGAATAAAATTGAGCATTGTCCCCAATGCTCGAGAGATAAAAATAAAGGAAGTAATAAAGTAAAAAGACCAGGGAAAGATACAACTCACTGCACCTCAATCCTGAGGTGGTGGAGGTGGTGGATGCTGGATCTCCTCGTAGAATGACAGGTCGAAGAGTCCGTACGGTGGCGGCTGGTACTCGAATCCGGAGTCGAGAGCATACTAGTACTGCTGTGCCATGTAGCGCGTCTGCTGGATCTCGCGCCTACTCTCGTCTACACTCCTCCGGACCTCCTCCATGCTGTTTCTGATTTCACTAACCTCTTGCTGAATGGTTGTGCTGTTGTGTTCCATTTGTCGGGTGGTCTCTCCCGTTGTCAAGGTAAGCTCGTTGAGGTTAGAGTCCATCCAATTTACCATTTGGATGAACTGGTCAAGCTCTGCTGAAGGGGCATCAGATGGTGCCGCCCCTGAAGACTCGACTCTCGCGCCTGATGTGTCAGCCTCCCATTCTCTCTGTTGCCGATCAATGTTAGCCTGATGTTGCGTGGCGGCTTGGCTCTCGATTACATCAATGTAATCTTGAGGTGGCTCATAGTCCGGGCTTGCGTGGCGTGCCATCTTCCATGAGGCCCTACTACGGAGATTGAGATGTCGGAAAGGGAATTGGAGGGTTCCCTTCGTTGATTTGTAGAAGTAGGGACCTGGGTAGTGGCCGGTGACGATCTTCATGGCTTGGAGGCGTGGTATGTCGATTTACGTGAGCCCGCTTGCCTCTTTGAAATGATTGATCGGGAGAGCGAGGTGGTTGGCTAAGATCGTGGCCACGAATCCAATGGAGATCTTGCCTTTATCTTTCTTGGCAAGGGCGACCTCACGGATTTGTTTGCAAAGGAGATGGCCAAGGTGAGGTCGCACCGGTGTTGGCTCGATCATGCATTTGAGAAGATAGAGTTCAGGCAGTGTTACCTTGGATGAACTCTCGCCTCTTGCGAAAATGGAGTTGGCGAGGATGACTTGCAAGAAGCGGATTTGGGGGTGGATGATTCTGCTTGCCGGTCGAGTCGAATTCTGGTTGTCTTCTGTGATGCTATACCAGAACTCTCGGCAATCAGGAGAGTCGAAAGTGCCATCATCGGTGAGGTCGAAGATGGCGCAGAAATCACCCATGGAGACGGTGTAAGGCACGCCGAGCATCTGGAAAGTGATAGAGTCCCCGTTGTATCTGTAGGTCGCAAGGAACTCCCTCGTGAGAACCTTGTAAACCTTGACTCCTTTGATCAGGTTTAGAAATTGCCAGATGTGGATGCGGTTGGTGAGTTGTTCGGTTTGTGCAAGGAGGCCTAGTCGCTCGAGTGTCTCCGTGTCCATCGACTTATGGTAGATGACCTCCCTTGTTATCGTCTTCTCGTAGGCTTGTTGGAATTGTGTATGCGTGAAGACGGGTTGGTACTCGGTTGGCCGGGCTTCCTCCATTGACTCATCGGAGTCGTCTTCCTCAAGGTTGAAATCTTGAGGGTTGAACTCCTCAGGGTTATAGTCTGCATCTGAGACCGGTGTGTCTCTGACTGACTCCTGAGTGTCGGTACGAGAGGATGAATGGTTGGAGGATTGCGGTTGCGAGCTGGAGGACCGGGAGGATCGGCTAGAGGAGCTCTGCGGTGAATCACTCGGGCCGGCACCTCCGAGGACTTTCTTGGCACTCCTTGTAACTGCCCCTAAAATATTTTTTATTTTTGGGGCCATTTGTACAAATTAAATACCTCTGTTACGGACCGTATTGGGCAATACGGTCTGGTTACGGGCTGGTTGGTTGGTGAATTTGGCCAAGTATCGGACTGATTACGGACCGTATTGGGTCAATACGGACCGTATTAAAGGGGTTGAAGAAAAAGCTGCTTACTGGACTGGTTCTGGTAAACAATTACGGACTGTATTATTTCAATACGGACCGTATTATACTGGTAAAAATCGGGATTTTGACAGAAACCTAATTTTTTTGTGATTTTTGTGGTTTTGTGAAAATAAAACTTGATAATAAACTAATGTAACAGAGAAATTAATCTAAAACAAACGCAAAAACGAAATTAAATTTTGAAATTGAAAGAGGGTTTAGAAAAACTGAAAATTGGAGAAGTTGATTCGAGTAACCGTCGGATACGGACCCGATACGGGCCGTATTAGTGTTGAGGCGCGGAGAGGAAAGCAGGCGGCGACTTCAATGGTGAAATGGGGACGAGTTCGGTGGTGGAGATCGGCGGCAAGGAAGGGAAACTTGATTTTCGGGCAAAGAAGGGAAGAGGGGAAGGAGAGGAGATAGAGGGAAAGAGAGTAAAGAGGAGGAGGAAGAGGGGTTTAGGAGTTAGAACGAAATAGGGGTTAACGGTTATGAGACGTGATTCCCGCGGGATTTCAAACGTCTCTCTTAACGGGTTCGCATCTCCCTAACTGGCTTTCATTACGGACCGTATCAGCCAATACGGTCCGTATTAGGCCTGTTAAGTTCAAACCCAATAACCGTCAAATCTAACTCCTTTGAAAACGGCCGTATCAGCCAATACGGTCCGTACTCACCACTTAATTCCTGCTTCTTACTCTGTTTTTCCTTGTATCCATTGGCAAGATCTGTACCAGCCAATACAGGTCGTACCAGAGAGTATTTTCTGTCTTCCAATATGTCGTTAAATCAAGCTTTTCCTCCGATATGATTACCTGATCATAGGAAAAAGGTGGGTATGAGTTGTTTCTTTGTTTGAGTCCTAATTAAATTGAAAAATAAATAATTATGCGAAAAATATAAATGTGGCCTTGGGTTGCCTCCCAAGAAGCGCTTGTTTTGAGTCATTAGCTTGACTTTGTGTCGCATTAGTTTCTTCCAGATACCCTCCCGTCAATGCAAGCGGATTTCTTGTCGGGTGGTTCAATTTCAGCGTCTTCTGTGGTTTCATCATCACTGTCCTTGAAGAAGTCGGTTGGTATTTGAGGTCCGGGGTCGAATGCTAGACTCACACCGAGTACTGCTTCAACCTCGTCCAGTCTTTGAGAAATTGCATCGAGTTCTTCGCGTAGGTTTTTGATTAGTGCTAGGGCTAAGAGAGAATAATTCCTATGGTTTGCGATATTAGGACTTTTGTTCAGATCATCGGTTTGTGTTGTCACGGAGGTTGGGTGGACTTGACCGTTATCTTGTACAATAAACAGTCTTTCCACTTCTTCTTCGTACACCATTTCTTCGATGTCTTCAAATTCATCTATTCGCAATTCATCATTGCCATCCTCATCCGTTGTTTCCAAATTGTAGACAAGATTTATGTCAGGAGGGACTTTAACCTCATTCATGCTGAAGATCATTTTGTTCTCGCCAACATTGAGTGAGATTTTTCAATTCCTAACATCGATTATTGCCCCACATGTGGCGAGAAATGGCCTTCCAAGGATGATCGGAGTATACTCATCTTCTTCCATATCAATTACCACAAAATCTGCTGGTATCCAAAATTTACCGACTTTGATTGGGATATCACGCAACATTCCCTCAGGATATCGAATTGATCGGTCAGCCAGTTGCAATGAGATCCATGTTGGTGATAGGTCTCCACATTCCAATTTGTCAAATACTACCTTAGGCATCAGACTCACACTTGCTCCCAGATCACATAAAGCTCTCTTAAAATCGATTGTGCCAATGGTGCATGGTATTGAGAAACTTCCCGGATCTTTCAGCTTCGTCAGTAATTTGCTTTGCACGAGTGCACTGCATTCCAGATTGAGCGGAATTGTTGAGGGTTCTTGGAGTCTACTGCGGTTTGAAAGAATCTCCTTCAGAAATTTAGCATACGAGGGTATGCTTGCAATTACTTCAGTGAAGGGGATTGTGACATGTAATTGCTTGAGTGTCTCCATGAATCTCGTGAATTGCTGCTCTACCTTGTGCTTGGCAGGCCTTGGAGGGAATGGCAGAGGTGGCTTGTAGGGTGGTGGTGAAATGTATTCAGGTTCGGGTTGTCGCTCGTCTCCACCTACGGTGTCATTTTGCTCCTCAATAAGGTCTGTTTGCAGTTTGAATACGGGCGGCTCCGGTGGTTGCGGCTCGTACTCTTCTGAATGCGATGGCTCTGCATGCATCTCATCGGAAGTTTGATCGGGCATGGGAGGTCCCTGATAAGCTGTACCGCTCCTTAGTGTTATGCTCTTGCAAGTCTCTCTTGGATTTTCTTCCGGTTAGCCAGGAAATTTGCCTTTTCCACGTGTGATACTAGAGAGTTCTCTTACCATCTTAGAGACATTGTCATCTAAGTCTTTGTTGCGGTTTGTTAATGATTCAATCTTTTGTGCGATTTCAGCGTTAGCCTTCTCTTGCTTCTCTAGGAATCTCTCCATTAATGATGTGATGTCTGGTTGCTATGGCTGATTATATTGCCTTGGTTGGTAATTCGGTTGAGGATTGTTGTATCTTGGCTGAAAATTGGATTGTGGTTGGTAGTTCTGTTGGGGTACAGCAGGCCTTGGATTGTTTTCGTATGAGAGATTTGGATGGTTTCGGTTGTTCGGATGGTATGTGTTGTAGGCGGGCTGAGGTCGAAAGCTGTTATCGATTGCGTTTGCTTGCTCTATTTCTTCCTCAGGTTCTGTCACATACATACATTCGGTCATCTCATGCGCTCCTCCGCAATAGCCACATGCTGTTACGGCATTGACTGCTGCTACCGTTCGCGGCTTGGTCTGCTTGTTGAGTGCCATTTGCAAAGCATCTATCTTTGCGCTCAGCATGGAGATATCATCTACTCGGTGCATGCCAGGTGTTGGCGCTGGCTTCTTTCGCTCAGGGATCCAGTAGTGTTGGTTGATTGCAATCTCTTCAATTAGGTTGTAAGCCTCGTCAGGTTCCTTGTCCATGATTGCTCCTCCTGCAGAAGCATCAATAGACAACCTATCGGTAGGGTTTAGACCATTATAAAAAGTTTGGACAATCAGCCATCTTTCTAGACCATGATGTGGACAACTCCTTAACATATCCTTATATCTATCCCATGCCTCACACAATATTTCACCATCCCTTTGTTCAAAATTAGTAATTGCATTTCTAAACCTTGAAGTTTTGGATGGTGGAAATATATTTTGCAATAAACACATTAAACAATTGGTCCCAAGTTTGAATGGAATTGGCCGGTAAGGAAAACAACCATGCTCTTGCTTTATCTTTTAATGAAAATTGAAATAGCCTTAGCCTGATTGCTTCATCGGTAACTCCGTTGATCTTTATCGTCTCGCATATCCCTAGGAAAATTGACAAATGAAGATGTGGATCTTCATGTGGAAATCCTCCAAATTGCTGTTGCGAAACCATATTTATGAGAGCAGGTTTGATCTCAAAATTACGGTTTGTAACAGTTGGCGGGTTTATACTAGAATTAGGATCATTCGCGCGCGGTACGCAATAGTCCCTTAGAAGTTTGGGTCTTGCTGCATCGTGAACTCCATTGTTAATCGGTGGGATATCCATGTTGATCGAATCTGGGTCTTCTTCGCCTTCAGAATTACTGGATGAAGAACTATGATTGGTTCTTATCGGTGATGTGGAAGCGAATTGTCCCCTCCTACTAGCAATCCTCTCGGATCTTCGTACGGATGATTCGGCCAGCGTGCGGTGTCCTGAAAAGAAAAGAAAATCTGAAAATTAAACTAAAAACTAAAAATAAAATAAAATAAAAATAAAAAACGAAATTGAAAAATAAAAGAAAAATGAAAATAAAGAAAATAAAAAGAAATCTAGGCGTTTCTAATTAATTAGATTCAATGGTCGAAGCAAGGGCGTCTTGCGAGGCCTTGCGCAATGAACCGTTATTCCCCGGCAACGGCGCCAAAAAGCTTGATCACTCAGAAGAGAGCAATATTTCTTTTAATATTTATAAACTCGGAAATGCTATCGGTTCGGACTGCAAGCGCACAATCCTTATCGAATAGTATATACGAGGTCGATCCACAGGGAATATTGGTTCAGTGCTTCGAGCGATCGAATCACAACCTTTTGAAAGGCTAGACGAAATCTGAAATTTTAGAGATGTTTGTTGATCAATGTAAATTAGGAAACAATTAAAAGTAATTAAAATAAAGATAGAGATGAGAATTCCTAGGGTTTTGGCACACCGTTGCCACTCAATCCGCCTTGACAATATATTTCTGTTGCGTCTGATTTCCTGTTGTTATTTTATGAAAGATAACTACATAGGTCACTGCGATTTATGTTACGCACTGTCACTAAAGCACTGTTTCTCTTGCCATTAAAGCACTGTCACTACTCTAATGAACTCAAACTAGATCATTGAAATTAGGTGAAGAGATAATAAATCACAAAAGCATTTAGATACAACAACAAGAAATCATAATCAACAGAAATATATATATCAAAACATCAAGAGTAACAAGGTTTACTGCCTAGCCCTAAGAAAAGAAACTTAGCCGCGGAACGGCATGGTTACAATCACTCTTCTCTTCTCTCTTTAATCAAATCTAACCCTAATTACAAAGATGTCTATTCCTTCTGTCCAGGGGCCTTATATAGGAGTGTAGGGACGTGTAGAGGTTGAGTAGGGGCTAAGAAATCAATCTGGAAACAGCTGTCGGCAGTTATTTCCCAAGAGGTGCCTTCGGTTACGGACCGTATCAGGTGATACGGTCCGTAATGAGACCTTGGCAGTTATGGTTGTAACTTCCTGCGCTATCTTATGAGTCTGTGCTATGCCTGGTCCGTATTAACCAATACGGGCCGTAACCAAGACTTAGTTGAAGGCGTCGCTGATCCGATTGACCTGATTCTAGCTCCTTTTGATGTGAAATTGTCCCAAAACCTGTTTTCTGCAATAAAACATAAAGAAGGGTGACAGTAGCCTTTTTCTCTAATAAAGTAAACATAAGTGTGAGAAAATATGTAAAACCTAAGCCAAAACCCTACGTAAATCACCATCATTTTGACTCTGATCAGTCTCGTCGAATGAAATTAAAAGGAATAATGCTCCCTTTCATAGCTATCTCTCATATGATAATGACCACATTAACACTTTAACAGTATACCACATTAATTGACTTCAACTTCAGAGCCTATATGTAACTTGAACTCCAGAATGACCTAACTCAAGAATGACGTAACAAAGCTAAAACTAAGTAGGCATTAGATTGAAGATTTTTGATCAGTTTGAACTCATTTCTTGACAAAATAAATTAATTCCTACTACATACATAATAGTTTTCGAACTCAGAACATATTGATTAAGTCAGCTTATGAGGTTGCATATGAAGATGACCTAACTGGTACAAAGTCTGAAAATTGGTGCCGTACCATTTCATGTTCTTTGAGGTTTTAAGCTAAATTTTTAGCAATTCACATTGTGTTAATCTTGCATTATGTCTATAGTATGTATCTAATGAAAGACTAAAATTTAGAAGTACGTAACAAAGGTACATATGCGTAAAGATCACCACATCTACATTGAAAGACTAAAATTTAGAAGTATCTAATGAAAGACTAAAATTTTGATCAAACTAAGGAAGAAATAGAGCAAGCAAACGCAATCGACAACAGCTTTCGACCTCAGCCCGCCTACAATACATACAATCCGAACAACCGAATAAGCCACCCAAATCTCTCATACGCAAACAACCAAAGGCCTGCTGCACCACAACAGAACTACCAACCACAGCCCAATTATCAACCGAGATACAACAATCCTCAACCGAATTACCAACCAAGGCAATACAATCAACCACAGCAACCTGACATCACATCTTTAATGGAGAGATTCCTAGAGAAGCAAGATAAGGCTAACGCCGAAATCACGCAAAAGATCGACTCCTTAACAAACCGCAATAAAGACTTAGAAGACAATGTGTCTAAGATGGCAAGAGAACTCTTGAGTATCGCACGTGAAAAAGGCAAATTTCCGGGCCAACCGGAAGAAAAACCGAGAGAGACTTGCAAATGCATAACATTAAGGAGCGGTACAGCTTATCAGGGACCTCCCATGCCCGATCAAACTTCTGATGAGATGCATACAGAGCCATCGCATTCCGAAGAGTACGAGCAGTAACCACCGGAGCCGCCCGTATTCGAACTGCAGACAGACCTTATTGAGGAGCAGAATGACACTGTAGGTGGAAACGAGCGACAAACCGAACCTGAATACATTTCACCGCCACCCTACAAGCCACCTCTGCCATTCCCTCCAAGGCCTGCCAAGCACAAATAGAGCAGCAGTTCGCGAGATTCATGGAGACACTTAAGCAATTACAAGTCACAATCCCCTTCACTGAAGCAATTGCAAGCATACCCTCGTATGCTAAATTTCTGAAGGAGATTCTTTCAAATCGAAGTAGACTCCAAGAATTCTCAACAGTTCCGCTTAATCTTGAATGCAGTGCGCTAGTGCAAAGCAAATTACCGACAAAGTTGGAAGATCCGGGAAGCTTCTCAATACCATGCACCATATGCACAACCGATTTTAAGAGAGCTTTATGTGATCTAGGAGCAAGTGTGAGTCTGATGTCTAAGGTAGTATTTGATAAATTGGAATGTGGAGACCTATCACCAACGCGGATCTCATTGCAACTAGCTGACCGATCAATTCAATATCCTGAAGGAATGTTGCTTGATATCCCAATCAAAGTCGGTAAATTCTGGATACCAGCAGATTTTGTGGTAGTTGATATGGAAGAAGATGAGCAGATTCCGATCATTCTTGGAAGGCCATTCCTCGCCACATGTGGGGCAATGATTGATGTTAGGAATGGGAAGATTTCACTCAATGTTGGCGAGAACAACATGATTTTCAACATGAATGAGACCAAAGTTCCACCTGACATAAATCTTGTCTGCAGTTTGGAAACAGCGGATGAATATGGCAATGATGAATTGCGAATGGATGAACTTGAAGACATCGAGGAAATGGTACACGAAGCAGAAATGGAAAGATTGTTCATTGTACAAGATGACGGTCAGACCCATCCAACCTCCGTGACAACACAACCCGATGATCTGAATAAGAGTCCTGATATCGCAAACAACAGAAATTATTCTCTCTTAGCCCTTGCATTAATCAAAAACCTGTGCGAAGAACTCGATGCAATTTCCCAAAGATTGGAAGAGGTTTAAGTAGTACTCGGTGTGAGTCTAGCATTCGACCCCGGACCTCAAACGTCAATCGACTTCTTCGAAAAGTGCAATAATGAAGAGACCACAGAAGACGCTGAAGGTGAACCACCCGACAAGCAACCCACTTGCATTGACGAGAGGATATTTGGAAGAAACTGATGCTACACAAAGTCAAGCTAACGACTTAAAACAAGCGCTTCTTGGGAGGCAACCCAAGGCCACTTTTATATTTTCCTATAAATTTTTTTTTATTAGGACTTTAACTGGGGAACGAATCACATATACTCATTTTTCATGACCAGGTGAACATGCTAGAAGAAGGGCTCGATTAAAAACTTTGGAAAAGTCAAGAAAATATTCTCTGATACTGACCGTATCAGCCAATGCGGACTAAGACAGTGAATACAGAGCAGGAGTTGAAAGAAAAAAAGCAGTAGCGAATACGGCCCGTATCAGCCAATGCAGACCGTATTCAGAGACTTGAGAAACAGTTATCAGGATCAAAAATCTCAGATCAAATACGGACCGTATCAGCCAATACGGTCCGTAATCAAAGCCGATCTGTGAAATTAAAACCCGTTAACGGAGAGGCGCGAAGTTGGGTAACCGTTCAAATTAGAGGTTTTTCTATTTTTGAGCCCCCCTCTCTCCCGTTTCTCTCCTCCTCTTCTCTTCATCTCTCTATCTCCCTTTCTCCTTTCTCTCCACCTCCTCCTCTTTCTTGCAAAACCCGAGCACACCCTCGCCTACGCCGCCGACCGCCAAAGGAGACCACCTTCACTCACACCGACCCCCAATACGGGCTGTATCTGATCCGTATCCGCCGTGAGCACCGTTGATCTCCACCATTTCGGTTCTTCCCCTTTTTCTCTCTTGTTTTTCAATTTTGTTTCAATTTCTTAGAACTAGTCTTTTATTTCATTTGGAAATTTAGTTTTAAAATTGTTTTCCTTTCTAGATTTAGTCTAATACCAAAAATCACGAAAAATACAAAAAAAATAGGTTTTTCCAGTTTTTACAAAAATCAGTACCAGTATAATACGGTCCGTGTCCATCAATACGGTACGCATTAAGTCCTGTACTTGGCCGTTCTTCACCAGCATCAAGGTCCGTATCCGGTCCATATCAGCTTAATACGATCCGTAACACAGGCTGGTAAAAACCCAAAATGGCTCCGAAAACACGAGGTCTTCTCAAAACTTTGACAGGTAGAGGCAAAAAGAAGAGGGGGGAGTCTTCTTCTCAAAACCCACCACTTGAATCACCTGAACAAAGCCCCGAACGGGAAGATTTGCCGGAATCTCCTCCTCAAAACAAACCACAACCAATTGAGAGGCAAGAACACAACCCCTTGGACATAAAATTCACCTATAGAGCACACGCCAATATCTTCGAAAAATTGGAAGACAGCAAAATCATCAACCACAAGGCCATCCACATCGAAACCCTTCAAGAGCTCGGCCTCCTCACCCAATTCAGAACCCTAGCCAAAAAGGGTTCACATATGGGACTTTCTCAACAAGCTGGTGGATGTCCCGGTCTATGATGACCTCACTCGCGAATTCATTGCCACCTTCTCCTCCGAAAATGACATAATTAAATTTCAGTTGATGAACAGAGAACAGGAGGTGTCAATGCACGACTTCTGTGACATCTTTTGCTTTAAAGATGAGGGCGTACAGGCATACAATGATGACCGGAATTTTTGGAAGCTGATCACCAATGACCGCATCAGTGACCCGAGAGTCGCCAACCACATTGTCCATCAGGTGCTCCGTTACATGCAAGCCGTTCTCAGCAACTCTCTCTTTGCTCGGGACGAGACCTGCCCGAAAGTCACCTTCCCCGAGCTTTACATTCTCAAATGTATGCTCATCACACCGGAAGAACCTCCACACATCGGTCATTTTCTCTGCAACCACATCCACTCAATTGGCCAAAACAAAAGAGGCAGAGGAAACATCTCTATCGGTGCCATCGCAACAATCCTCACTCGCCAACTCAAACTCGAGGTAGATTTCTTGAAAGAAGGCACTGGCATGAAATTCTTAGATATCGAGTGCCTCATCGCTATGAGGATGATCAGCGGCAGACCTCCCGAGCCATACCGCGAAAGGAGGAGGGTTCAAATGGCTTGCAAACCATTACCTCTCAAAAACTATCAAAGGTGGAAGCAAGTGACCCCTGCCGGCAGACAGGCCGCTCATGAAAGCGATGATGAGGTTGATTTCGAGGCCCTAGAGGCCGAGGCTGAAGAAGAGGACAGGGCCGAAACAGCAGCAGCCGCAGCATACATGCAAGAAATGGCGGAAAATGAACAAAGGGCTCGGCAAGAAGCGCTCGCAGCAGAAGCAGCGCGACAAGGGGCGGGACCATCTGATGCCCCTCAAAGTGGATACGACCGAGTCCTCCAAGCCGTCCAAAGAGTCAACACAAATATGGAGAGGTTCTCCATCGACACTAGGACCACTTATGCTCGGCTTGACCAGCAGTATGACACGGCACGTCACTCTGCAGGCCAGGTTCGTCAGGGCATGGACGAGCTGCGAGGGTACGCTGCCAACAACAGGCGGGAGGCACAGCAGGCCCGCTACATGTCACATAAGTACTACCAGCATGCCCTCACCACCAGTTTGCCATACCATCCACCACCATACGGACTCTTCAATCCGACATTCTACGAGGAGATCCAGCAACCGCCACAACCTCCACCACCTCATGATTGAGGTGCAGTGAGTTGTATCTTTCCCCGGTCTTTTTACTTTACTATTTCCTTTATTTTTATCTCTCGAGCATTGCGGACAATGCTCAATTTTATTCGGGGGGTAGAAAGGTAAATTGACCATGTATCTTTAAATTCTTAGGTGCTAGTAGTTTTACTCAATTTTTGACTAGGGTTGGAGGCTTTACCGAAAATTCTAGAATGATTAGATTGAGCTTTTTAGCTAGCTTGCATTTTTAATTTTCCTTAGGAGTAGATTAATCAAATAAGAATTGTTTTAAATTGAATTAGGCTAAGGTTTAAACAATTGGCCATGATACAAAAATTTGGAATTCCTAAATAATTAGTGATTTCAAAGTGAACAATTAATTGCTAACCATGATAGTTGATCAAAAATCGCAAACTCTAGAATTTTTATTTATTGAGTAATTTATTTTTGCAAAGTCTTTTAAACCTGATAGTGTTTTAGAATACCCATTTATTATAGATAGACCCCTAGCGAAACTATGCAATAATTCCTTGTATGAATGAATACTTGGAATTGTGTGTAATCATGGTGCTTGTGACACAAAAAAATATTTTATTTTATTTTTTTTCAGAAAAACAGAAAAATACAAAAAATCAGAAATGAGAAAAATCCAAAAAAAAAATTGAAAAACATAGAAAAAGAGAAAAAAAATAGAATAAAAGATGGAGGATAAAAAGAGTACGGGTGCCTACGCAAGACTGGTTACCAATAGGCTCGAGAAAACCTCCCAAATTTTAAATTTTGTACATATTTAATTTTTCAAAAATAATCACAAGTACCAACACACTTAGTTGTCATACTTTGCTCCAATCAATTGGGAAGGAAAATCAAAATTTATATCATTAGAATTCCTATTGATTGGAAGGGATCCATTTATAATCGAACGGAAAATTAATACTCTCAATTTTAAGGATATTTGTGAAGTAGATTGTTCGATTATAATTTTTCTAGGGAATGCACAATGAGGTCAATCATGGGGTGAATAAATTGTTCAAGGGAGAGGTCATGAATATTTTAGAATTCTAAATTTTTAGTGTCATGCAAATTGTACCATACCCTAGTCCTAATTTAATTTTAAACAAGTCCTTGAGATTGTATGGTTTAACCTAGACCGGATCTTTGACCAGCTGGGATGTCATTGCTTGAGGACAAGCAACAATTCAAGTTGGGAGGCGTGATCAGAGTCAAAATAACGATGATTTACGTAGGGTTTTGGCTTAGGTTTTACATATTTTCTCACACTTATGTTTGATTTATTAGAGAAAAAGGCTACAGTCACCCTTCTTTATGTTTTATTGCAGAAAACAGGTTTTGGGACTATTTTACATCAAATGGAGCTAGAATCAGGTCAATCGGATCAGCGACGCTTATCGACTAAGTCCTTGTTACGGTTCGTATTGACTGATACGGGCCAGGCCTAGCACAGACCAGAAGATAGCACTGGAAGCATTAAACCCTAACCGTCAAATGTCCTAATACGGACCGTATCGACTGATACAGTCCGTATCCGAAGGCGCCTCTTGGGAAATAACTGCCGACAGCTGTTTCCAGATCAGTTTCTTAGCCCCTACTCAACCTCTACACGTCCATCCACTCCTATATAAGGCCCCTGGACAGAAGGAATAGCCATCTTTGTAATTAGGGTTAGATTTGATTAAAGAGAGAAGAGAGGAGTGCTTGTAATGATGCCGTTTCGCGGCTAAGTTCATTTTCTTAGGGCTAGGCAGTAAACCTTGTCACTCTTGATGTTTTGATATATATATTTCTGTTGATTATGGTTTTTTGTTGTTGTACCAAAATGCTTTTGTGATTTATTATCTCTTCATCTAACTTCAATGATCTAGTTTGAGTCCGTTAGGGTAGTGACAGTACTTTAATGGTAAGAGAAACTATTTGTATGAATTAGCCTCGTTGAGATCTATTAGGTTTATGTAAGGAAAATATTAGCGGGGAAACCATAAACCAGACCAACAAAACGCGTACCAAATTCCATCACTTGCGTAAGGAAAATCGCAGTAATCTGTGTAGTAATTTGGGCTATTTAGAGATCAGTTATTTGCGTAAGGAAAATCGCAGTGTCCTATGTAGAATCTCAATGAAAGATCTGTCATTCTTGCGTAACATAAATCGCAGTGACCTATGTGGTTATCTTTCATAAAACAACAACAGAAAATCAGACGCAACAGGAATATATTGTCAAGGCGGATTGAGTGGCAATGGTGTGCCGAAATCCTAGGAATTCTCATCTCTATCTTTATTTTAATTACTTTTAATTGCTTCCTAATTTACATTGATCACAACAACTCTCAATTTTCAGATTTCGTCTAGCCTTTCGAAAGATTGCGATTCGATCGCTCAAAGCATTGAACTAATATCCCTGTGGATCGACCTCAATTATACTACTCGATAGGATTGTGCGCTTGCAGTCCGAACCAATAGCATTTCCGAGTTTATAAATATTAAAAGAAACATTTCTCTCTTTTGAGTGATCAACAGGCCCATTCAAAAAAGCGTTGTTGAAACCTAAGGCTCCTCTCTGGCGCGTGAAGCATACGATCCCTGTGCGCTCCTCAAGTTCAGCGGAGATCAAACGCAAGATCGATCGGATCTATAATTCAAGATTCACAAAAAATCCTTTGTGCTTACACTGTGGGGGATCAGGTCACCAAGCGCGTGAGTGCCGCAACGCCCTTCTTTGTTTTGCTTGTAACCGCTCGGGACATCGCGCTGCACAGTGTCAGGCGAAGGAGCAGTCCCCAAAACAGTCACTAGATAAACCCTATGAGGCTGTTTCTTCCTCTTCTGTGCTTTTCGCTACTGTTGCCGCCCCTTCTTCCTCTACTGAAACCTCCAAACTCTCTTCAGATCTAGGTTCAAACTCGATCAGCGATCAAATGGCGCTGTGCAAAACTCCCATTTTCACCTTTTTCCCGTCTCCGGCCTCAGTTGCGCTGGAGGAAGCATTTATGCAAAGCTTCATTATGGATGATATTGCTGGCTGGGGGCCGGAAAGGGTCGAACGAGCACTCAAAAAACTCACTCCGCGTGGCTTCCAGTGGGTGGTGACGGTTTTTGACGAGTTCAAGTACATGACCAAGGCGCCGTCGATGGAGTGGATGGAGGAGCACACCGGGGAAGGCACCCTCACACTGGACGGGGTGAGTTTCCCGACTGTGTTTTGGGATCCGGGGTTTGGCGAAGGTATGAAACTAGCATCTGCCTGGGTAAGGGTGCGGGGGTTCCCAATGTTCCTCTGGCAGGCCATTGAGTTCGAGAGATTGTTCCAAATCTTCGGGGTTGTGATTCTTGAGATAGATCCAGCGACTCTGAACTACTATGACTGGAGGTTTGCTCGGCTCAGAGTTGGAGTTGTTGACACCAGGATTTTGCCTAAGAAGCATTGGATTCTATACCGCGATGCTGCCGGGTACACTTCCAGGTATGAAGTTGAGTTTGAAATCGAGACACCGGCAACTGAGGGTTTAAATGCTTTGAGAGGCCGCCGTGAGGGGAGGCCGTACCGTAATGGTACAGAGTTTGGCATGAACCGACCTACTGGACCTCAACGGGGTGCTACCTCTGGAACTACAAATGAGGAGGACATTGTGACTGAAACTCAAATGCACTCATCTGCTGCTGTGGGAGCCGGGTCTAATGGGACTCAGCTGTCTGATGAACCTGTGAAGGAGGTGCATGATGGGGAGACCTCTGATGCGGTCTCTGTTCTTGCTTCTGGGGTGGGTGAAGAAATTCCAGGGGATTGGGAGATGGTTGAGGCGGCAGGTGCTGTGGTGAATATAGCGCCTGCGGTGGAAACTATTCCCGCTGCAACAACGACAGTTGATATGGAGGTGACAAATCCAGGTCCTATGCCTACAGTGACTCCTACCAAACCCTCGGTCACGGTGACTGATCGGGGTGCTCTCGGGCTCACTACTCCAGCAGTTCCACTGGAACAAGGGAGCTCCAAAAGCAAGAAGAGGGGTTGGCCTGTGGACCAGAGAAGGAGCCTCAGGTACAAATTGCCTGGTGGTTCCATTTCTGTGTTGACTAGAGCTCAGGCAAGACTTAAAGGCAAGGACAAAGGTGATTCTTCTGGTACAGGTACTGCCTTAGTAGATACTTTTCCTTTTCTTAGATTAACTATTGCAGAAATTGAACAATTATTTCTAGTATATGGCATTCGGTTAGGTTCTGCTAGTATTAGTAGCTCAGAGATCATCTCTGCTTTACAATCTATGGATAGGAGTAATTTTGAAAAATTTCTCACTTCTGTTAGACCATGCCCAAAAGCAATAGTAGTAGAACCTGTGGTGATAGATACTGATCCTAGGGATTTCATTAGTTCTCCATGAATTTTTTGAATTGGAATGTAAGAGGGATTAATTCCACTAGGAAACGACAAATTTTAGCTGACCTTGTTAAGGAACACCATATTGATATCCTAGCTATCCAAGAGACTAAGCGGGCATCCTTTTCTGATAGAATTCTTAATACCATTTCTAGAGATATAGATGAGTGGCAGTGGCTGCCATCTATTGGAAGGTCAGGGGGAATTTTGTTTGGGTGTAATAGTAATAAGTGTCGTATTGTAGACTGCCGCATTAACATTTTTTCTATTGATGTGTTTGTTGAGTGCTTGATAGATAAAAATAATTGGGTTATCACTGTAGTATACGCTCCTATTGTTTATACTTTGAAACAAGAATTTTGGCAAGAATTACAACATAGTCCCGGTAGACAGTCTTCTTTGTGGGTTGTTTGTGGGGATTATAATGCTATTAGACTTAGGAATGAGAAATCTGGTCCATCTTTCAATGTTAGGTTGAGTAAATTATTTAATCACTTTGTTAATTCGAATAATCTGGTTGAACTTAAAGTTCCTCATAGAAAATTCTCTTGGTCCAATGGTACTCAATCTGCCTTACTGGACAGATTCTTTGTCTCATTAGATTGGGAGGATACTTATTCTTTTAGTCAGGTAGATATGCTTAGTAGATATAGATCTGACCATTGCCCTCTTATACTAAAAATTCAGCTAGATTGTCCTAAACATGTCCATCAGTTTAAATTTGATCCGACTTGGATGTTAGATGCTGAATTTTGTGCATTAGTACATAAATGGTGGCTGGAATTTCCTTTAGATAGACATAATTTAGGACATAGTTGGAAGGAAAAACTTAAATACTTGAGAAGAAAAATTCGAGGGTGGGTTCGGAATCACTATGGGGCTAACAAGAAAAAAAAAGTCACATGCCTTAGACAAATTAAAAAAGTTGGAACAAACACAAGAGGATAGGGATCTGACCTGTGAGGAATTCGAGCAATGGACCGAGTGTAAAAAATGTCTAGATGAAATTTATTTAGAGGAAGAATTATATTGGAAAGTGAGATCCAAACAAACTTGGTTGGAAGAGGGAGACGGGAACACTAAGTTTTTTCATAGGATTGCTTCTCATAGGAAAAAGAAAAATACTATTTCTGGTTTAGATATTGATGGTCAGCTCTCACATAATATTCCTGAGATCAGTAAGCATATAACACAATATTATAAAAGTATCTTTGGGGTTCCAGGGGTTAAATATGCATCATTAGACCCACATTTTTGGGCTCCTGATGAACTTGTTACACAGGAGGAAAACAGCTCTTTAATTCAGCCATTTTCAGAGGATGAAATTAAAGCTGCTGTCTTCTCTTCTGATCCAACTGGGGCACCGGGCCCCGATGGATTTACTTTTAAATTCTATCAACATTTTTGGGACTTAGTTAAAACTGATTTAATTACATTGGTTGATTTGTTTTTCCTTAATCAAGTAGACTTATCCAACTTGAATAAGGCCTCGGTTTGTTTAATTCCTAAGGAGGAGGATGCCCAACATATTACAAAATTTCGACCTATAAGTCTAGTTAACTGTAGTTTTAAAATCATATCCAAATTGTTAACCAATAGATTAGAACTGATCATAGATAGACTTATTGATGTTTCCTAAGCTGCTTTTATTAAAGGCCGCTATATTTTAGATAATGTTGTTTTAGGACATGAAATAATTCATTACTGTGAAGCTGTCAAACGAAAAGGTGTAGTTATCAAAGTTGATTTCGAGAAAGCATAGGACAAAATTAATTGGGAATTCCTTAATGAAATGTTAATCAGTAGAGGTTTTAGTCATGTTTGGGTTCAATGGATTAGACAATGGTTAATCAATTCTCACACTAGTATAAATATAAATGGCTCCCTTACACCTTTTTTTCCTTGTAAACGAGGTGTACGACAAGGGGACCCTTTATCTCCATTTATGTTTATCCTAGCTTCCGATTGTTTATGCAAAATTTTCAATAAGGCTAGACAGTCAGACACGATTAAAGGGTTGGGCCCCCCATGTTTTCAAGGTTCTGCAATGACTAATGGTCATTATGCAGACGATACTATTTTATTTTTAGAGGCCACTTCTTTAAACATCATCCGTACTTGGTGGGCTATGCAATCTTTTGAAGCTGTGTCAGGAATTCGAATTAATCTGCAGAAGACCGAATTAATACCTATCAATATTGATAATGCTAGGGAATTAGCTACTTTATTTCACTGTTCTGTGGGGAAATTCTCACTTAAGTACTTAGGTATACCACTATTAGCCTCAAAATTAGCAGTTACTAATTAGGGCTTTTTAGTAGATAAAGTCTCTGAAAAATTGCAAACTGGAAGGGTCGATTATTATCATTAGGGGGCAGACTTACCTTGTTAAATTCCGTCTTAACTGATGTACCTCTTTATACTTTATCTCTATATAGGATTCCTAAAACAGTTTTAGTACAAATTGATAAAGTTCGAAGAGCCTTTTTATGGCAAGGGGCTGAAAACCATAGGAAAAAATATCATTTGGTTAATTAGGCACTTGCTTGTTTACCTAAACAGCATGGGGGCTGGGCATCTTAGATTTAGAACTTATGAATATCTCACTTTTGTTGAAATGGTGGTGGAAGCTTAAAGACACCTCGTATTCTAGTCTTTGGAAAACGGTAGTTTTATATAAGTACTATTCTGGTCCTATTATACTTAGATGGTCACCATGGTGGAAGAAAATCCAAAAATTAGATTATATTGGTCAAATGAGTGTATGGTATCAAGTTGGTTTAAATAGTCAAGTTTCATTCTGGAATGATATTTGGGTGGACCAATGTACTCTAGCTATTAGTTATCCTCAACTTTATGCCTTATGCCTACACCCTAATATTTCTGTGAATGCCGTACTTAACTCCCATGGTGAAGTAGTTCAATTTAGACGACATTTGTCTGGGGTCTTGGCTGCTGAATGGACTGAAATTTTGAGATTAATTAGTGTAACAGCCTTTACCCATGCACAAGATCGAATATCTTGGAAATGAGATTCTTCTAATAAGTTTACTGTACATTCATTATATGCTTTTCTTGCGTTTAGAGGAGTTCAAGCTGATAGTTATGCGATATGGTGGAAAGTTCCTATTCCCCCTAAAATTAGGGTTTTTATGTGGCTCTTGTCCAATAAAAGAATTCTTACTAAACAACGTTTGATTAAAAAGGGCTAGGTAGGTTCTAATCAATGTCATTTTTGTGGGGCTGCTGAATCTACGAACCATTTATTTGTTCAATGTGCTTTTGTCAAAACCATATGGTTCTGGATGGGAGCTTTCCAAGCTGTGTTTATGACTTGGCACAATTTTGATGATGTTCTAGAGTTTGTCAAATCCTTACCTTCTAAAAAGAGGACAGCAGCTCTAATAACCATAAGTGCCATATGTTGGTCGCTTTGGAAACATCGCAATGATATATGTTTTACAGGGGTAACACCTAAATCTAATCGATCGATGATCTTTCTCATTTTGACTTTAATTCAATATTGGTCAGGAAATATCAAGGATGCCGTGGTGCAAGAGCTAGAGACTTGGCTTCCTGATGCAGTCGACGAGATTCCGCTGCGGGAATGGGCAGAAGCTCCTGTGATGGTGGTGAGAGATGGGGATGCTCCTAATGCTGCTGCTGAATAGCTAATTTTGTGTTACTTTTAGCTATTATTTTGGGTAAGGTCCAGTTTGTAATAAGTAATAGTTTAGCTCACTGTTATGCTGTTGATTACCCTTTTCTATTGTTGTTTTAGACATCTGGAGGGGGACACCGTTCTTTATTGTTGCTGCTTGTGTAATTATGACTTTCATTTTGCTAATGCGAATCGGCATCTCTGCCTCTTTTAAAAAAAAAAAGAAAAAAGATTAGATCCATACTAATATTAAAAGATCCTATGTTATAGGCAGAAACCGAATTGTCTCTGTTTAAAATCAGACGGTTCAAATTCATTAACACAAAAAATTTAATTCCTTCTGAACCGGACCGTACCTAACTCCGGTCCGGGACAGATCCGGTGCACGTGACGGGCCGGTCCAGGTCCGGTCCACGGTTCCGCCGGTCCGGTCCTGGACCAGCCGGGTTTTTTCAAAACACTAGGCTGGACACAGACTCATTCCAGTTCTGATCTTGTACAATAATGTGAAAATCAAACAGCCCTAGTTATAAATTTCCTCGCAATTTCCAGGATTCCAGTCGCTACATCCCAAGTCAGCGAAAAGATATATCTAGAAAAGCGACAAATCATTTTTAGACGCTAAAGCAACGACTTCGCAAGTTCTTATCAGCACAGCTGTCAGCTGGACTGAAAATGACATTAAAACAAGAAAAAGAACACGTTAACTTGATCTGATGCGACGAAATTGCAAAAAATGTCTTTGTGAAGG